>PQXI01000016.1:0-277864 GCA_004786145.1 Botrytis paeoniae | reverse complement strand
AATATGAAATCATATTATATATATATTGTTAAGCTATATATAGCTATATTAGTAAGATATTAATAAGTGATTTAGTATACTTATTATAGAGTTTCACATAGGCCAAGCCGATAATCCTTAGATTTAAGGTTTACTATTACCAACTTTCTGATGTACACCGAAGCTCCAATCCTTGGCGTTTCCGGGGTTTACCCGGATGACTAATTATGTCGTGCGGTGACATTGTATTATCTGCTGAAATCTTAGATAGTATAAAGGGTGTCTTTGAAGAACTAACAATATCAGAAAAGGAAAGATACCTAATCTGATATCAATGTTTTAATTATCTCGATCCTAACAAAATCAGAAACCTATACAAGATAACTATACTTTAGAAGTTTATCAAGATCCCCTCATCTCTTAATATATATAATATTTGTTCCCTTATAAAAATAATTAATAGAATTCTGAATGAATTAAGTATTCAAAAGTCCAAGAGATTAGAATTGATTTATTTTGATATCGCTAATTCTTTTCTAAGATTCATTCGAGGATATAAATACTTTATTCTTATTATCAACAATACAATAAAAATAAACTAGATTATTCCTTTGAGATATAAAAGTGATATGATTTTTTTATTGAAAGAATAGAAACAAGAAATCGAGCTTAGTATAGGAGTATCAGTGATTACTGTTAGAATAGATAATGTATTAGAATGTTATAACGGATTAGTAACAGGCTATAGAATCACTGACTTATAGGCTATAATAGTATTATAGGCCTCAGTAATTCAGCTACAGTATACCGGGGGACACTAGGTACTTAAGGAAAGCCTCAGGTATGTATATAGTATTAGTCATAGGATACCCTAGGAATCTAGAATATAGTTCCCAGGATAGTAGGTCCTAGGAAAGACAGAATATAGTAAGTAAGAAGACTTTACTAGAATTAGTAATATCTCAGGGGATTAGCCCTAGGACAAAAGAATAAGCTAGGATACCAAGAGTCACAGGATTAGTGTCCTGTGATGGATAGTTTAGGAACAACAGCGCTTCAGGAGCGATTGGCTGTCTCAGCTGTTCAAGTAAGATGAAGATCTATATAAGGGAATAAGTTTCATTATAATATAGAGCTTTGTACTTAAAAACAATTATTAGTTTCATTACTATAGTTATAAGAATTGTAATTAGTTACAATCTTATTGAATTCCTATTTGAAGTCTAGTCTAAACCACCTCAAGAGATCTCTAAACACTTCCACGTGACCCTAGAGGCAGCTCCCGTAATACAGAACTATTATAATCAATTCGAGAATGGAAATCTGAAGTATAATCAGAGATTACAGTAATAGCATTATCATATCAAAACGATCTAGTCGAATATAATATTCGTATAGTAGAGACTAATATAAAAGCAATATTAAAGAAAATGTTAAGATTATGACTCTCTACAGGGAATGGTGGGAAGCTTAGGGTTGACTTTGAGGGCCTTTTTAAGATTATTCACTCGTATATTCTCTATCTCTATATATTTTGAAGGGCTTCTAATTCCATATAGTAAAAACTCTTCCCATGGGGAGAGTTTCCACTAAACCCGAATAGGATTAGCTCTCCCTGTATCTTAATGCCATATGAATCATTATCTTCAACATTCCCCTTTGGATTCAATGTGGTAAGGTTCTTATAGAATGCTGAAATAACTTTGCTCAAATTGAGTAAAGTTATACTGGTGTTATAAATCTCTATGATTACCTCTTTTCTTCTATTATGTCTAACATTTCTACAAACCTTTTGAATACATTTTTCGATAGCAGTTTTGTCAGCCTATTTGCTACCATTGTGTTTATTGAGATGTAGCTGATATTGATCCTGCCTTTCTCTTTGAAATCGCGAATGTGGTAGTATGTTATATCAATATATTTTGATTTATCAGTAAGCTATGGATTCTTGACTAATACTATTGCTCCTTGATTATCCCCTTTTATATCGACTATTAATCCGTTTTTAGCAATAAGATATCTGTATCCCATATCTTTAAGTATCTATACAAACCATTAATCTTGTTTCGCTGCGATGGACTGGGCTATGTATTCTGATTCTGTAGTTAATATTGATACCGAATTCTATTTTCTACTTATCCAGAATATTGATTCTCCTTCTAGTAATACAACTACTCCTGATATACTTTTCCTGTTTATGATGTTACTTGCATAATCTATATCAGAATATAAAACAAGGTTTCTAACTCCCCTTAATCTAAAGTATAGTTTGTAACTGATTATTGTATATAAATATCTTATAACTCTTTGTAATTAATTTATATGAAATTATACTAAATCTTTTATATATTAACTAAGCTTACTAAGACTAAAAGCTATATCTGATCTTGAATATACTATTATATACATTAGCTCTCCGATTATACAACTATACTTGTTAGGATCAATTCGTTTATTATTGTCTTTCGTAGGGCAAAGGGTATTATAGCCTTTAATTGAAGTAGAAATTGGTTTAGACAACTCTTTTGTAAAACTGTGTCTACTTAGGACTTTCTCGAGATATTACTCTTGGTCTATATAAAATGATCGATTCTTTCTATCTCTAGTTATTCTCATACCAAAAAACTTTGAGTTTTCTATCTCCCTCAGGTTCTTGGCGTTGAATATAGAGATAAATTGGTTACTAAACCAAGTGATTTCATTTAGGTTTTGTACTACAATAAGAAGATCATCTATATAAAATAAAACCATAATACTCCGTTCGAAATGAGTAAATAAATATGGATCAGTAAAACTCTAAAAAAACTCCTATTATAACATATACTTTTTAATCAGTTTGTTTCAATCCCGGGCTACCTGCTTCAGGTTATATAGACTATATAAAACCTTGAAAACATGACCGGGTTTCACTCAGACCCCTTTTAATATAGAAAGGAATATTTTCTTTTTCAGTTTTGTTTTTGTGAATATATTCTTAATATCGAAATAATATGCCTCTAGGTTCTATAATACTATTATTAATAGAAATGATCTTATTATTACTGATTGAATTATAGGGGTGAATGTATCGAAATAATCAATGTCATATTTTTGTATAAAACCTCTAGTAATTAATCGAGTCTTAAACCGATTCAATAAGTCATTAAGATTCAGCTTAATAGTGAACACCCATTTCGTACTGACTAGATTAGTAATATCATTATCAAATATCTATTTCCATATATTGTTTTTCTTCAATTCACTAATTTCTCGATTGATTACCTCTTATCATTGTTCTCTATAAACAAAATCGTGAATCGCTTCTTCATAGATCTTTGGGATTAGGATATCTTTAGCTATAGCACTTGTAATTATCATCTCAGAGATAAAGGTATATTCACTTGTATATTCCTTGGAAAAGTTCTTTTCAGACTTTAATTTAGTGATAATAGCTAGGAGTACATATAATCTCTTTACTTCTCGAAAGTCTATTATATCCTCACACTCTCAAATTCTTTTCTGTATTATTAATCCCGCCAGGAAATCAATATCCATTTTGTCTTGCCCAGTTTCTGGTTTCATTATAGGGGGAATAACTACTCGTAATAATGAAAGTGATTGAGTTTCTTTATAATTAGAGATCTCAATACTTTATTCCCCTTTTGCTATCTAAGTATTGATATCAGCTTCGCATATAGCTTCAGGGGTATTAATACTCTCATTATTAGGGATCTTATAGCTAATCTCAATCCCACTTTCTATACTCGTTTCAGTTATTACTTCTTTTCTAGATCGTTCAATAGAGCATCGATCTAGTAGTACATTCTCTATTCCTTGACCTTCTACAAAATCCTTATTCGATGTTATACTTTACAATTTTAAATCGATCTTTCCTCCTAGTGAACCTTCGAAGAATATACAATTACTAATCTTAATAACTATATATCTATCTAATACATATATCCACAATTGTTTTATTGTATACTCATTATATCCTATAAATACTCTAATTTGAGCTTGGTTAATTAGTTTGTCTCATCGTATTCCATTTAAATATGAAGATGAATCGATATAAGAATAATATTTGGATTCTCATACCTTAATATAATCGATTGATGGTATATTTTCTATCTATACTTTATAAAATGATATTCGCTTTTTCTTTACTGGCATATTAATATTATACTATTGATTACCTAGAATCTCACTATATCTTTACTTGATTTCGAAATCGTTAACCTAGGGTCCAGTATAGGTCCTGTTTTGAATATATACATCTGATTTTGCTATATAATCCCAAAATTCTATAAGCATTATAAAGTCCTTTAATATTATATATATATTCATTTAGATTATCTAGATTACTCATTCTATAATTCCGTTTTGATTCGATGTATATGTATAAGTCGATTGCCTTTGTACTCCTAATTTGTCTTGCTACTCCTATAATATCTTTTCGATCTCTAATATATTATTAGTTCTTATAACTCCTATTAGGAAATCACTTTCCCTTTCTACTACAACTCTTCACTTCTCGAGCTCAAATATAATATCACTTTTCTTTTCCAAACAGATTACCCAAATCTTCTGTATCCAGTTATCAATGATTTCTACAAAATATTGTTTTTTTCGAAGGAATGCTGAGAATAAGCCTGTGATATCAAGGGAGATAAAAGCTAATGGTCTTTTTTTATACTCTGATAAGATATTACTATAATACTTCTTTATCTTAATAACTATGCAAATTTCATATGATTCTAGGTCTGTTGACAACTTGATATTCTTTTCGAGTATTGTTATCAAGTGTAGTTTGCTTAGAACTCTGTATCCCATATGTTTAAACCTTCGATGTTATAGTCAATAGTGTTTTAATTGATTTCTCCTCTGAACTTCCATTTGATTTGTTTTACTTTTGTTATATATAATATCTTCAACTTCTACGAGAACTTTTTTTTCAATAGCTGGGAAGGCAATTTCTGGGTTATCATTTGAAAGATTATTAGGGATCACATAAATGCCATAGAAATTGTCTACAGATAGTATGATTTTTCCTTCTTTATAGAAATACATTCTCCTATCATTAAACGCTCCTTTTACATTAAAGTATTTACAAAAGAATCTCGTAGATAATAAGCTTGCGTTTAATCCTGGTATATAAAGAGCTTTCAATCTATACTCTGTTTTATTCTATTTGATAATTATTATCCCATATTCCTTTATAATCAGTTCTCCCCCTCCAACTTTTATCTTGCGAGGTTTCGAGAGCTGTTTTATACTAGATAGAAAATGGAATTAATCAATTATATATAATAAATAGCCAATATCCGCGATTCATTCTTTAATACAATTATAAAATAAAACATATACAAACTCATCCGGATAGTCATATAATTCATCTTCATTAGAAACATCTATAACAATAAAACCTCGATCTCTTATAGATCTAAATGGAGTCAGATCTAATGAATACTTATAACTATATTAATTCGAGAATGTATTATCCTTTAGTATTAATCAGAATAACTGCTTGATTAGATTATTCTTAATATATACTTGAATAGCTGTTTTATATAGGCATTCTCGAGTAATATAATCAATTTCGTTATAGAGAAAACAATCTTTGAATCTACTAGAGTTACAAGAACACTGGTTTTGATTATAGCTTTAACAGCGAAAGCAATCATTATGTCATCTATTATCTTGAGTAGCAATCATAATCATACTTATATCTCCATTTATATTCACTATTTTATTAGCAGCTTTTTTTAATACTACAGATTCATCTATAACTTGAATCTTATCGAACTTCTCCTCAAAATCAAGATTTTGAGTATTAATAGTTTCAATGGTTATATTAAAACAATCTGAAAGTTCTTGAATAAAAAAGCCGAAAGTTATATCTTCTATTAGAAAATCCTTTTGCTTAGGTTTGGCTTTGATAATCTCTTTCTGTATTATACGGATCTTTATCTATTCTTTTTTAGTAATAGCATTATTCTTGAGTTTTCATATTATAAGTCAAATAAACTTGTTTCGTAATTCTCCTATTATTATTTACTAATACTTTTGAATAAGCTTTGTCTATTTGCTATTGAATTCGGAAATATCTTCAATAAATTCATTATCAATCTCATTAATATATTGAATTACAAAAAGCTCTACATTAATCTGGCTCTTTTTTATCCATAGAATCATATTGTCAAACTGATTTGTATCTCTATAATATACTTTGTATATATTCATATTATAATCAATCACATATTCTCAACCCTTCTATATAATATATAATCTTGCTATCTTAAACTATTATCAAAAATTCTTTTAATCAAGAGTTGAGATCTTGAACAACTTGACTATATCATCCATTGTTATTTTAGAAGGCTGAAATAACTTTATTTCATTTGAGCAAAGTTGTTTACAACAGGAATTTCTTTATCGATTTAGCAAAAACAGATTTGTTTTAAGCTTTTACTATATATTTAATATATTATAAGGAGTCTTTACTACAACTCTTTTCTATTTAATCTCTGCCATCTCATTAGTACTATGTAGACCTCTATCTTCTCACTTTTATATAGGCCTTTACCTTTTTATTATATATAGGCCTTTGTCTTTATATTATTAACCTTTTTGATCAACAAATCTAATCTAGGGCAAACCCGGGCTTATAATCTATTAAAATTATGATTCTCTATAAAAAATAATAGAAAGCTTAGGATTGACTTTAAGAGTCTTTTTAAGGTTATTCACTTGTATATTTTCTATCTCTATATATTTTGAAGGGCTTCTAATTCTATGTAATAAAAACTCTTCCTATGAGGAGAGTTTCCATTAGACCCGAATAGGATTAGCTCTCCCTGTATCTTAACGCCACGTAAACTACTATCTTCAACAGAAAACCTATTTACTACTAAAATTCTGGAATGAAGTTGTAGAATATAATATATATATCCAAAACCATACTAATATTAAATCAGACTCAAATAGAATTAATCAAAGCTTATTAAAGGCATTTATTAATATTATACTAGATATCGATAAATATAAGATCTAGGGGAGTCGATACTATACTTATATTAATCCTAAGACAATCCCAAATGGATAGAGATATAATAAACTATATAATATTATAAAACTTGGGATATTCTTAGAATATTTAAAGGATATAATTAAGTATATAAAAGTATACTTATCTGAATTAGATTATATCTATCGATCTTTACAAATTATAATCGATAAGAATTATAAAAATGAGGATATAGATTTGAAACTCAAGAATTGTACTACTAAAGCTTAAGGAATAAAGAATATCGAATCAGACCGAAAATCTTGTGGTAGATTAAAGTTCTCATTAGAAGTATTATTTAATTAGATCAATTCATTAATCTCATCTAATTCAATAATCCCAAATTCTATCAAAATATAATTACCTAGGGAAATCAATAAAGAAAGTATTCCCTGTTTTGATGAAGATAAAGATAATAATATCTTTTCTATCCCTGATTTGCTATTTGATTTACTAGAGTGGATAGAGGAAACATTAGATATATCAAAAATGATATCTAACCTGTTAAAGTAAATAGAAGAAATATTAAGTATATCCAAAGAAGCTTCTAAAAATCCTATTATTAATATATTCCCAGCTCTTATCTCAATTTCACCCATTAAATATAATTTTGCTTAAAATGAGCAAAATTACAAATCACGAGATTAGCCCTCAAAAACGAGGTACAACCTTCGTAAAAGGAAAAGGGATATAAATATAAACAATCAAAAGGAACAGGGAATTCCCAAGATAATTCGATTATTTCTTACTATATCAAACAAGCTACTCAATAAACAGATTAAACAAGCTATAATAATAATCCTAAGCATTCTATGAAACAATAGAAGGATACAGAATATAATCACTTCTTATCTCACAACTATACTTGTAAACACCCCTGAAAATAATAATATAGTACTATCTGCAAATGAGATATTGGGAATCAAAATCCCTAAGACCTATAAGGAAGCTATAACAGACAAGGAATACGAAAAGGAGTAGTAAGTAGTAGTTCAAGAGGAAGTTGACTCTCTAGTCAAAAACGATACCTAGGAAGAATTCATCCTCCTGTAAGGGAGCAACCTAGTCTCAACCAAATGAGTCTTTACTGTGAAAACCAAGAATAATATAATAAAGAGATTTAAAGTATAATTAGTAGCTCGAGGTTTTAGTTAAGTTCTAGGGAAAGATTATAATAAAACATTTGCTCCTATAATTCGACTGAATACTCTTTGTCTTTTTCTAGTAATTATTATATAAGAAGATTTGAAATACTTATATTTCGATATCAAGAATGCCTTTACTAAATTGCACTTAAAAAAGGAAATCTATTTAGCCCTCTCTCAAGGAGTATAAATAAAATAAGAGTATATTCTTTATACACTCCATAGTCTTTATAGCTTAAAGCAGGCTGATAGAGATTAGAGTTTATTATTGAAAGAGCATTTACTAGGAATCGAATTCATACAAAGCCAGGCCGATCCCTGTTTATATACTAATCACTAAATGAATCTAATATTATTAGTATATGTAGATGATATTGTTATAACTGTAGCACAAAAACAAAACATTGAATAATTCTATCAAAAACTCTCTGCTCGTTTTAATACTAAAAATCTAAAGGAGATTAATAAAATCTTAAGAGTTCGTATTATTCGAAACAGAAAAGAAAGAATTTTAACAATGAATTAAGAAAAGTATTTAGATACTATACTTATACAGTTTGGAATTCCTTATAATCAATATACACTAAGAAAGATATCAATATCTAATTATAGTTGATTATGATCTATATACTCAAATAACGAATTGACAGATATTTATGAGTATTAGTAAGCAATCGGTAGTACAATTCATTTTATGGTTTATACAAGACCAGATATCGCTTTCAGTCTTGAAAGATTAGCGCAGGCTATATCCAATCCAGTAAAGCATTATAATATTACACTTAAGAACCTTATGAGATATTTAAGATCAACCATCAAATAGAAGCTATGCTTCGGGTCTGAGGGAATCCAGCCGATTATATACAAAGATTACAACCTTCCATAGGATATCATTAAAATCTATATAAATACAAATTGAGTATCCAATAAAACTAATCAAAAAAGTATTTCGGGAGGTGTAGTAATATTCTACAATGGATCAATCTTATGGGCAAGCAAGAAGCAAATGTTTGTAGCAATATCAAATGTAGAAGCAGAGTACATTTCAACAGCTATGTTTATGAAGCAAGGCTAATGACTAGCTCAACTATTAAAGGACTTGAAACACTCAAAGTATATTAGTAATAAAGAGGCAGTCCAGATACTAGATAACAATTAAGGAGTATTGGCCCTGATTAAGAATTCTTATCTACATAAGTGATCGAAGTATATTGACATATACTACCACTTTATTAAGGATCTAACTGAGAAACAACTAGTTAATACTAGTTATATCAATACTAAAGATATAGCTGCAGATGAACTAATAAAGCCATACACTAGAGTAATATTCGAAAGATTCAAGGATATACTAGGTCTTGTAATAGAGTAAGGTTTAACTACAGAAGCTAGAAGAAAGTAATCTCTCTGAGGGAGTGTTGGAAATATACGATATGTATCATATGCCATATCATATGTGATATGGCACATACATATATATATATATCTTCCACTTTGTAGTCTAGATCCTAAGTCTTATAAGTCAATCTACATAGTCAATAATACATGCAACCACTGTTCTACCACTCTTATTTTAACACAAGGGATTATATGAGAAATCTTATCATCATTAAAACTCATATTGTGATATATATCAACTACCTAGATATGAAAGAGACGAAGACTGATCATGACTGCGAAGATTCTTTCTGTACATGTATGAGCACGATTACATTACTAGCTTCCAAGTATCATGAGCAAAACCAAACATCAAAAATTGCAGGAGCAAAGGTGAGGAAATGAGTATAAATTACAATATAGCAGAAGTCAATCAATCTTCATTTTGAAATATTCGTGTGGGAGAATTCGACCCGTTGTATTTGGCTCGATGAAGTGATCTGATCTAATTCCTGGGATTTTAGTCATGCATGCCTCTGCGGAAAAAATTAACTTATATGCAGAGGATAGATTCAATATACTGTAATTGAGCAGTATTACAACTTTGAGAATCCGTGGATGGGCAAGAAAATGTGTAGTACTCAGAAGGAAAATTGTTTGTGTGTAACCGTGTCAGCTGGTGGGAATGTTCAAAATGAGGGGTGATGATTTCGAATTTCCCCTACTAATTGCAAATATCATTTGTCACATAAAGAAGTGTTCGAGGAACTGAGATCTGAAACCTTTCTTTGTGGAAAGAAGTATGCTTTTTTATCTGCTTGGAAAATTTATTGATGCTCTGCATGTGTGTAGGGTTTCAATCCTCTGACTTGCCTCTGTCTGAAGTCCTTTGAGGATTGGCTCACTGGCTTACTGGCTCGATAAGCGACTATTCCATGATTTGTGTGACAGAACGCTGATATGCACATTTGGAATTTGCCTGATGCAGAAAACTTGCTTGAAGCATAAGCGAAACTGTGGAGGAATCCACATCTCTTTCTCGATTCCCCGATAAGATTTAATTTATCCTCCCTACAGATAGATAGTCATAGATGCAACTGATTGTGATCCTTGAAATTGATTCTTTAAGGAAAGCACCTTGTACCGGTCCTCGGAGATATCTTCAGCAATATTTCTTTCCCCTCAGATTATCCGGTAAATTTTCTCAGTTAAATTCAGATGGTTACTACCTTCTCCGTTGATGTATTGAATCAAAGCTTTTTCGTATGCGTGCCATTGCTGCACGCTAGATTGATCAACCTTCTCGAATCGAGATTTTAGACTCAATACATATACCGTCGATTAGACACACGAAAATTTTTCTGAGTTTCCATCCATCAATTTACTTTTAAGATTCAAAGTACTGCCTTCTAATACATCCCAGCTATGGCGACTACAGATGCAGGCTCTAATGCGGGACTCGAAACTTTCGAGGGCATCAATATTGATTATGAAAAGGCCTATCAAAACAACAAATTCAAAATCGCCTGTGTTACGAAGGCCATCTCCATACTCCCTTCGGGATCGAAGGTCTTTGATGTTGGTTGTGGAACTGGAATTCCGGTTTCACAAATGTTATCTCAAGCCGGTCTGGATGTCGTCGGCTTCGACATTTCTCCTAAAATGGTGCAGCTTGCACAAAGTAGAGTTAAGGGCAGCTTCTCCGTAGCCGACATGGCCGAGTACGAAGTTGAGGAGGAAACGTTTGCAGGGGTCTTCATGATCTTTGCCCATCTCCAGATGTCGTACGCTGCCGTTCATGCCGCAGTGTATAAATATGCCAGAGCGCTTCAACCTGGGGGAATCATCGTTCTGGGACAGTCGCCAGGAGATCACCATGTCAAAGAAGAGTCCGCGTATGATGAAACTAGGACCTACGTTGAGGACTACAATGTCCCCTTCATGGGAGAGCCGCTGCCGACGTTTTTGATGAGCACAGAAGGCCAAAGGAAGTTTTTCCAATCGATGGGCCTGGAGATCGTGAGCGAAACAATTGATTTGTTCCAACCGGACAACCCAAGGTGTGATCTAGAAATGCAGCAGTATATTATTGCGAAGAGACCAGGGGATGGTCCAATATCACAACCACTACCCCTTCCTAAGACGAGATAGCTGCAATTCATCTCATATTTACCCGTGATAGAACAACAGTACAGTTCAAATCAAATATTATTTCTACTGTCATGAAAGAATGAGCCATGATATCAAAATTGATTTGGCTTGCTTAGGATTCTTGACATGGGCCAAGTTATTATTTAGGGTGTTTTAAGCCAAGAGTTTAGGTTTGATAGCCCGATAAGCGAACCCCGAAAGTTAAAATGATTTCTCTACAATTTTACTCGAGATTCGAAGTATTCATAAGCATATAAATTGAGTATTGTTTAACTAAATTCTAGGTCCCCGATTTAAGTATACTTCTAACGCAATTATTGTTTCAACCAATTGCCGAATTGAATCAGTACTTAAACCCCATGTATGGAAATCAGTGTGTCCCCTGTTTTCCGAGTCTAACATCGTACGATGTTAACATCCGGCTAAATTGCTTCTGTGTCACAGTAGTACAATAGTGAGGGGTATGGATAGTTGGTGGGGTCAGGTCGTATTATCACATTGCTGTGCCTCAATCCACGTATGCAGGGAACGCGAAATCGATCCAAATGATACAGGGGGTTTGAACGCTACCGGTTGTGAAGTAGTATTGACTGGTCATTCAATAGCTTTTGCAAGAATTAGATTTCATTGGCTGGGCTTACTGGAAAACAGATGAATTGAATTTGTTTCTTTGTGAATTACATGATAGGTTATGAAATAATGGCTTCGTGATTAGCCGTTGCATACTTGGGTATCTTCTCTCCATATAGTCTCTACAGACATTTCAATGTCCAGAAAAAATCTCTGTCGCGTCCTTAATTATATACAGAAGAAGTGAAAATTGCCATGAAGACGGGGTGACAAACTTTAAGCGAAATTGTGCTGCAGCTCACATCGTCTTTGAGCTCAAACACCGTTCATTATTCCCTACCATAGTTCATCCGGCTGATCATAATCGTATTTCCTTCTCGCAATTCTTTCTTCGGCCTGCTCTTCAAGATATCTCTTCTTGACAGACGCTGGCATTTCCGGTGGCATATAAGGTTTAATGACCCATTTCTGATCCCCATGGTCTTGTCCGACTCGAGGTTCGTCGTATGGACTTATCTCTGGAGGCTGGTAACCCATCCGTGGCCCTTGTTTTTGACGCTCGATAGTAAGCTCCTCTTGCGCTTCTTGCAATTGTTGAATGTGCGGATTCCCAGCATCTGTCGAGGTAAGTGATGGAATTCTTTGCAGAGGGTAATACGTAGGTGATATATGATTAGTTTGATGATATTCGCCAGGGCCTCGAGGATGATTTGGAGGATATGTTGGACTAAAATGATAACTATTAATTGAGTTTTGACCTGGACTCATCGTATTCCCTTTGAGACCGCGTAGACTTTTGAGACTAGATGCGAATGATAGAGGCGACTTTGGAGTGGTCGGAGGAGGTGGAAAGTAAATGCTGTTATTGCTGCTTTTGCTACCTTTTCGCCTTCGATCTTGAGTGTCTTCTTGGTCTGGAAAAGTAAATGCAGTAGAGGAATTGCTTGTGGCGAAAAACCGATTCGACCGACGTCGGAATCCAACATGATGGGGGTATTGATAGTGGGGTGGAGTTTCAAGGGCGCGTTGTCGTCGTTGTCTCGAGCGAATGAGGTAGATAGCTAACGCGGTGCATATAAGAACAAATGGAATGGTCAGGGATAGGGCGAGGATAAGTCCCAGTTTGTGATCTTTCTTATCCCCTTCTGAACTCGGTATCGTGGAGGTTATGTTGAAAGTATGCGAGACGATAGATTGACTGGCTGGTATGGTGATGTTGCCGTTATCGTTGAGAGTCCCGGGCTCCTGCCAATTTGTCATTAGGCTCAATGTAGGTATATTCGATCAAGAATGTTAGATCAGAAAACTTCAAAGAGTAAATGATGTTACTTCATGCTTTAGCGCATTCTTATCACTTAGCATACTGAAACGCGTAAAGAGATATGTGGTACAAACGATATGGTAGAAATATGAACATGTAAAAAAACAAGACTTTTCTTTATACCCGCCCAATGTATTCGCATGAAGCTTTTCATGGTCTGCCCTCACATATGCGCCAGTGATACAATGCCCAAAAGATAAAGATACCGATCTAATGTCTTTGGAATAAATTTTGGCATGCTTACAAGTAGTAGGTAAAACACAGGAGATAAAGATAATGAGAATGCATATGTCTGAACTGTCCAGTTCAATGACGTGTCTCCATCATAGGATTCTGTGATATTCGCATTAGTAAGAGACAATGGTTGCGGCAACGAGGAAACAATCATCTTACCTAACAGGGTTGGACCTCTGGAATATCCATCTCCATCCGCGTTTTGATTCCATAGCGCGATTGTGTAGTTTCTAAGATTCGTTTCCCATGATAACATTTGTTGAGTCCCAGTCACCCAGATCGGATTCTGAGTTGCCTCTGCACTCGGATTGACGAATTCTCCAGGAGACGACATAGATGAGACTAGTAGCACCAGATCAATGAAGATGAGCCAACACAGCATTTCAATCTTGTGTCCGCCGGATACAATTTCACATATCGGATTTATCGAAACACTAAAGAAGGAACGTGAAAATATGGAATTGGGTCTGTGCTACCATACCAACCTATATATCAAATATATTAGAAAGAAGAAGCGGATGATTTTCAATTAAACCTTGCACATATTGATCTAGGTATACCTGAGCCTTGGGGGCTTTTGATGCGAAAAGCAAAAAAGTCGCAGGTATTGTTGCGAGGATCGGCGGGATGACACCACGACACACAGCCTAATCAATGCACTCAACCAAACTGTCGGGTCGTCCCCAAAGTTTATAATCATCTTATTGGATGCGGATAAAGTAGCCATAAGCGCGCACTATTTCACTAAATAATTATTGGGTGTGAACGGCCCCAGTATACTGAATGCATGAAAAGATAAAAAGCCTATCAGGATGGCCAAGAAGGAAGCAATGATTAGGGCTCGAAGAGCCTTTTTTCACTTGACCGGCAGTTTGCTGCGCCTAGATGAATAACTTGATTGGACGCGGGACACGGAAGGACATAAACAAGTAAATAGATCTGCAAATCGTATTAAGAAAACATTCTGGGGGAAAAGATCTAGGCGATCGCCGTTGTAGCAGCTGCAGCTCTCTTCGAATTCATATGAAGAATCATTATTCATTCCATGACAAAACAACACGATATACAAGAAGTAGTCGATAAGGATTATGTTCTGGCAGAGATAGAATATACAAGGCCTAGGCAGAGCTATCATTCAAGAACTAGGCCATGCTTTGTTAAGTAGGTGCAGGTAGAATGAAAATATCACAACAGAAATGAACAAGTATGGTAAAAGGCAAAGATGCAGAGGTGGCAGTTAGGAAGGTGGAAAATGTCCAGCCCCTCGATAAGCCGATAGAATCACCAATAAAAAGTTTCAGACAATCTAAATCCTTGTTGGTGTTGTTGTTGTTGTTGTTGGAAGGAGATGTTGATCACATGCATCTTAAATTGATGGTGCCCTCCGTTCGCTTGGCACGAACCACCCACGGTCCCACACACATTTCACCACACTCCACCACACCCTCTCGTACCTCAGGCCTTGTCACGATATTTACAATCACATCCTATCCATTTCATTCGAATACTACACTGTAGGCAGACATCGACAAGCTACGGAAACTTGATTTTTGATGTCATAATGTGCCATGCACCATGTACCGTATCAAGAGATTATCTGCGGCCCGTCCTGTTGATAAGCACTTAAATTGCTCCGCTAAATTAACCGTAAGCAAGGCTCATGTGAAATGTTAATGGATGATACATCTGATGTCAAATATTCATAGGATATCATCGGCCAAGGTTTTACCAAAAGGATGTTTGAAATTTTACAAGACCGTGGGTAACTATTGATCTGAAATTCCGAATCGGTGATTAATTTCTAATCGTATATGCCGAGGTATCTGCTTCGATTTCGCTTCAATGGTTTCCCCGTATTGCTCCCTGTTGATTCTTCCTTCTAGGTTTCTCATGAACCTTTGGGTTACATTTCATTATATATCAATATTTGATAATGCCATTTTCTGCTTACTTGGATTGCGTACGCCTATTGAGGCGCTTCTACCACGAGATCAAATTGTGAACCTTCGAGGGCCTAGCGATTGATGCGTCGATTGGACATGCGCCTCCAGCTGTTTCCTTACTCCTCTTCATTTGTTTCATGCTTTCTCCATGGGGATGTGTACAGTCCAAAACAGCATCTACTTAACCGAAACTTCGGATCTACTTGCAAGCGCAGTCATGAGCTTACCCTATAAATGTTGTGATACACAGATATAGTTGTATATTTATATGCATCACAAGTGTGAATGGCACAACGCCATGTTAGTGGCAAGGAATAGAATCTTCGTGATGAGATGAATAATCTTTCAGTCGTACAATTGATGGATTACTTAAACCTGAATATATCGGCATACCAATCAATCGCTGATATCGTATGGTTTCTGCGAAGTATCGAAACTCTACTTTCAGCCGCGCTCGAGTCCTTTCCGTTTATCCCCTTCAATGACGTAGATATCATTATTTCACTGAGACCGCTTTTGGAAGAGTATAAACCCATGAAAGCTCATACGTTGTTCTCATCTCATCTTTTCGCTTTCACCGCAAATTTGAATTTTGAGCAAACACAGCAAACACAAACCGCTTAATTATAATTCAAAACAAACTCGCTTCTCTAACAACAAACATAGTCCAGATGGCTTAGTGGTAGCGCACTAGGTTTTTCACATCCCCTCAAACGGGACCTCTGCTTAATGTCCGAAGACTAATTTGCTTGATAACTCAGTTCGTCTGGTTTGGTTCCGGTCTCCGTACGCGCTACCTAGGAGAGATTGAATTTTTGCCATTTTATTCTCTATTCTACCTGACAATATCTTTTTGGACGCAATAATCCAAGTGAGAGATGGGGGGAAATGCCAGCGCAAAGAGATTACTCCACTCAAAATTCAACCGATTTGAGTTTCAAGGTACATGGTGAACAATCTGGCTGGTGAATATCTCATTGTTTTCGAGCAAATCGATGTTTTTGTAATTTAAGCTAAGGATTGGAACTTTCATCAAGGTAAGAGTTGTTTTGCGTCTCGATCCTACTATTCACTCTCTTCAAACCCCAAGAGCAACAGCTATATGTTCTCAGAATTCTTTCCTGGCGGTTAGTGGGATAATCAAATAGTAGAGTTGTGGTGAATCAGTGTGTCGTTCGATGCGTTTTATCTAGGCTCAGAGTTGTAAACTAGTCCTTTCGTTGACTTCTGAGAATGATGAATATAAACTTGCACTAAATATTGCACATCAAATTGTTTCAAGGTTATCAAGGAGAGAACCCAAGAAATACACAGTATAATCAGCTCCGACAAGGGGCCTTATGAATGTTTTCTACTATAATTCTAAATCACATTCAAGATATCAAACAATTGCTCCCCCGCCTCTCAACCACGCCCTAACCCATGCTCTAACCCCCTTATCCCCAACACCCTTCATATTCACCCCTCTTCCTTTTAGGTCACCCCTCCTCACATCTTCCCAAATCCCACGCGTTTCATCGTATCTCTTCCCACTCCACAATTCCCACATACAGATTCCCAACGCATACAGATCATCTTCTTTGGTCGCTTTCCTATCTCTTCCTTTCATCCACTCATTTGCCCGGTTTGGGGAAACTATCCTTCCGTTGAGGATTGGCGTCCATTGCTCTTCTTTTTCATGATCGACTGAAGTTTGGGAAGAAGAATTTGAAATAAATAGAGAATCGTGGAAATTACTTAACTTAACAATGACTTGATCGTTCGAATTTCCAGAAGCACAGAGCAGAAAATTCGAAAGATAGATGTCACCATGCACAATGCCCTTTTCATGCAACTCCGACACAACCTGACGCATTGATTCGGAAATCTTCTTCCGCTGGGTGGGCAAATACAAACGGGGAGTTAGAGGCATCTCTTGAGCAATTATGAGGCCGAGTGTGCCATTTTGGTAATAGTTGGTGTTTTCGGGAAGGGAAACAGTTCCATGGATAGTTACGCCGCAGGAGCCGGCGGCAAGATGCATTTGTAATTCATGAGGCGTAACGCCCGATTTGTATAGGAGGGAGTGAGAATGGAAAAAGTGAAAGGTGGATGTTAGGGTGGAGGCAAACGGAGTGGGGTTTATGAACGGAGTGATGGTTTCGAGAGGATGGTTTGGGGGTGTCCAGTGTGATTCGGCTTGGGATATTGAGTCTGAGACACTGGAACTTTGAGATTGAGATGGGTATTCTATGGTCGTGGGTTTTTGCGAAGGGGTATGTGAGGTTGGATGTGAAGGAAGTTTGGGCTTGTATGTTACAAACGAGGGGGCTTCGTAGTCGTATCTTTGAGGTTGCCATTGCGTGCTGATAATGTCGCTTTGTGATGCTGTATTCGGAGCTCCTCGTTGATATGGCGAAGAATCTGTGCTGTTCAGTATTTGAGATTGCCAAGATGCTGTATTGTTATCTTGTGCCGCATTCTCCGCAGTCCTTTTATAAGCCGATGCATTGTAGCGATTGTTCCACTCTCCTGACATCGATGTCGGATACATCGCGCTCAAGTTTTTCGCAGTAGATATCGGGGTTCCGTTGTCTTGTACTGTGTTTATCCACGCCAAAGAGCCATAGTTTCCGTCCTTAGCGACTGGTGTTGAGACAGGCGGCGGTGGAAATGATAGTAAAAGACTTGGAAGTCCCATGTCTGGATTAAGATCCCTCGAAAATGGTGGATGAGAACTGTAAGACGATGGGGCAGAGAGTTCGTGATATTCTTCACTCCCAGCCATCCATTGCGGAGCCCAAGTAGGCGACGAAGAGCCTACGAATGAGTTGGAAAAATTCGCTAATTCTGAACAACCCAAATCTCCCCACAATTGAAGGTCTTCGTCCGAAATGAGGGGGTCTTCAAAATTGACTGTTCCATTATTGTGGTAAGGCCCGCTGTTGCTTGGCAAAGAAAAGGGGTGATCCATATTTTGCTGTATTCACTCGCATCAAGAAAGACTAGGGGTCTGCTATGGGGAATCGGGTTTGTGCTTTATGGTCTCGCTGGGCTTTAATGCATATATGAAGTCTTCAGTTTGGAGCTGCGACCTGAAAATTGACCTGAAAAGAAGATTTTTTTCTCTCTCTTTCTTTCCCTTTTTCTCTTTTAGGTAGTAGTGGCGAGGTATTTGTAGGCGTCTCGGAATCAAGATCACAATTATGCGACGACCTGTGATGGTCGTCGTGCGATATTTAGTATTCATGCAAAAAGGATCAGCAAAATGGTAGGAGTGAGATGATTACCAGAAAAAAGTGCTCATGGAAACTTTGATCATGAATTACACTAGAGTTTCTAGAATTGTGAGTGAGATTTCAGTTCAGACTTCGCCAGCTTGAGACCTATCAATGCACGATATAGCCAGCACAAAACATAGATACTCTGCAATTGTATCCACATACGCCCCCAACACTTCGAATTCCTTCTTTAGCTTCAAATTATCGCCCCTAAATATCTCATGGTATTGATTCGTACCGATGGCAAGGCAAGATTTGAGCATACCTTGGGCATCAATCTTGACTCTAACAGGCATCCTCTTCATTGCGTTTTTTTCCGATGGATAATAACCGAACTGGTATACGTAAAGAAACTTGGGCATGAATGTCAATGGAGCAAATCATAAATCACGAGAGGGCTATTCTAAGGGTACATACAAATAGGATATCCGGGACCAAGTTCCTGAGATACCGGGCCTCAGGAGGTCATGGAAGTGGAGAGTTTTCAGTGCTCGCAGCAGCCACTTGGCTATAGTACTGCGATGCTCACGATCACCACTTGACTGGGATTAGAGATTCACAGTAAGGCAATTCACAAGAATTAAACGAAAAATCATGCAGTTTAACTATTCGTAAAGAACTAGAACTATTCATTTTTGTCTCCGATCTAGCTATCAAAATTAACCGTACTCCAAGCTCGTATCCTTTTCCCTCGCCAAAAAAACTCCCATGTAAAGACCTGACCTTTTTATTTCTGAACGCCCCTCCTAGCCCAGCAATGTGAAGGTGACAATTCTACCTCTATTTTAATTCCTCCCATCTTCACCTCTGTTCGACATGCTCCGGATCTGTCTTCACAACATTCTTGTAAAGCCCGTAACTAGTTCCGCAACACTGATCCAAGAACAACGAAAACAATCCAAGCCCCATTTCGTCTCAACCTACTAGCTGCCTACTCAGAAGACCACAGAGGCGATTTGACTCGTCTCAGTATACATGGCTCCCGAACGTGGAGGAGTGGATTTTTGGAGACAAAAGAGGACCTTGTGCAGGATGTCATCGAGATATGGGAGCGAGAGATCTTGCGTGCGATAGTAACATGCTGTGAAGTGGAAGATCTGTTGGTGCATGGCTCCAAGAAGCTTATACCAAAGTAGGGATCAGTATTTGAGAAAGAAACTGACAAAGGAAATGAGATAAAACGAGTGCAATTTATGTGTTTAAACAATCGTGGATATGTGGTTCTATTCGAAGGCCTGCAAGCATTGTTGCAGAAATTTTTTAAATAAGTAAAGTTTAACGAGTGTGTTGAAAGTATAGTGTGTGTATGAAGTTGGAAATTGTTTCGAAGAAACAGTATCCTATCACAAGCTGTTAGTGGATCTCATCTTATAAACCAATACTCGAATACATATATGTTAGAACATACCAATGACTTGATGCCCTTTGCACGGCTTGTATGAGATTCTTCAGAGCGATAGCATTGTAGACTGTTGCTCGGCCTTACGCTGGTGCAGCTGTGACTTGATCTTTGAAACCCGAGATCGTATTGATTGTTGGGAATAGATGATAAACTTGAATAACTTAATATATTGAGATAATTTGAACGAATAAAACACTAATCATAGTCCACCGTCGCCAAAACACGCAGGATCTATTCTCGCATGATTCTCGATTGTCACATGTTCATCGTCGTAGATATGAGCTCACACCGAAATGCTCATTTCTTAGATGTTGGTTTCAAGAGAGATGTGACGTTCGAGCTTGATGATGTTAGGAAAAGTTGGCAGATGCCAGCTTTCAAATATACGTAGCAAGAGATAGAGAAGACCTATGAAGTACCATAGTCGGCCGCTAGAATGACAATCGACCCGGCTATGCATAATGGAATTTTCATACTTTCATGTAAAATTCTAGGCCCCCTTCATTTCTGAGAATTAAGCTGACTTACTGCTCATTCTGCAGAGTTTTAACAATCTTGATCCTTGGGAATGGTTAGAAATGAGGTGCAAAATTGGTCGTTGTGGTCCAAATCCTTCCATATGTAGAGTTTAGAAGCTTGCCTGCGATAACCTCATCGCCGACCCATTCACTCAAAACAAGACCGACACTTCAGCCTTATGTCGAACTTTTTACCATGGGAGTGCACTTGGCCTCTTTGGGTTAGGCCATATTCTAACGCCACTATTGTTGGCAGCCACACTTGTACAACCTAACCAACAAATGTAAACAAGCAAACTTACACCCGGTGTCTAAGCAAACGCGAACGCAGTTTCCTGAATGGTAACAAGGATTTGAATTGAGTCTCAAATCGGAGGGAGCTTTTTCCACAAACAGAATTCGTTGCAAAAGGTTCAAAAGATCCAATTAGCTCTTAAAATAGATCTTCGAGATTCTGTCCATATCTTGGACCAGAAGACGAGAGATATGTATGCAGCACAGAATCATTCCTACCTGTAGACCCTACGACAAAATGAGGACCCAAGATAGAGGGAGGGGAAGTCTGGTTGGATGCTTACAAGAGCCTCATATCGACCCTGAGCATGACCCAAAAATCAAAATTACACGGGCGCGTGCGATAATGACTTTGCGCACTGTTAGCAGCTACTCGAGTACTAGAGCACTAGATTGATTACGTTATCGGTTAATGTCAGTCTGATGAACGACCAAAAACATCACGACCGTTAACTTGAGCGCTTGCCGTTTGTAGGCCGCGGTTATTATGTGCCGTCCTTTACTAACAATTCTTTTCACTGAAGAATTGGCCTAGTAGGTTAGTTGCTGGTTTACAGTGCCTGTTTGAATTCATAAAAGTTTCTTGGGTGTACCTAGATCCAGTGATCTATCGGTCAATATGGTCAACAACTGAAGGCACAGCAATTGCACAGCATGGACATTCAAGTCCGACCAGAGGTGGAGCAATGGATACTATGGTTTACCAACAGCCGTATATAGTGAGCGAGGTCTTCTCGTCCTCAAGCCATAAGCCAGGTTATCTATCTGTTGAATTTGAAATCTAGCAGTGCAGAATTTCTCATTTGACAAAATTTCCTTTCGTCATTCATTTTTATATTTTTTAAAAGTCACTCATTTGCACCGTCGCCACTACCTAGTGGCATTGACCTAATATCACACCTTTAAAATGTCCGGCCGTGGAGCATGGAGACCCATGAGTAAGTTTTTCAGAAGTCCCTGTAAAACGAAGATTGACTTTAGTTCTCGCAGACCCAAAGAACATTACTGTTCGAGCTTCAGTATGGATTATTGGAGCCATCCCATTTTTTACATTCTCGGGTAAGCCCACACACCCTCCTTTATTCTTGCCCGATGTATCAATACGTATACCTGAGCTGATGTGTTGATGTTTAGCCATGTCGATTGCCGGATCTGCAACAACGACGCCAGGAATGCAGAACGTCTTCATCGGGCAAATCGCCAAGGTAGGCAGTGATGGATCTAAAATCGGTGGATTGAGATTTGGTTACATGGGTTCGTGAAGATATCTTTCCTGGTTCTGCGAATATTCGCTAACAAGCTATTTAGGTATTTGTGCATATGTTGGGGTAGAAGGAAGCAACGGAGATACGTTCAAGAACACGAACGGTTTCCAATGCATAGGCAAGCAGTATAGTCAGTCACCCGACGAAATTGCCGCAACACTTCATGTCGATTCAAATATCGTACAGTTAGGACAGAAGTTACAGAACGACATATCTATTTTCATGCCTATGGTCGCACTATCTTTGTTTCTCTTTGGATTCCTTGTTGACACTGGTGCATGGCTCCTTGCAGGCCTGGGAAAACCTGTTGGCAAATTTGGTGTGGTAGCCATGCCATTTCTGTGGGCATCTGTTGCTACCAGTCTTGGTGCAGCATATACGCTTACTGTCTCCGTCAATGCAATCAATACAGTACTTGGGGATACAGCTGTAGGATGTTCTGCAAACGTACAGATTGAGCAAGGGAAAACGCTCGAGGGACTCCAGTGGGCTGCATTTGCCTTTGCTCTTCTCTTTTCATTCGGTATCTATATGGTCACTAGAGACACCATGTATGGATTCAATATTGCTCCTCGTGCTAGATCTCGTGGAAGAAGAATGAACGATGCATACCCCGATGAGTATTCCGAGGAGGAGCGATCGTTAAGTTACGAGAGATAATTATAGCTGGCAAGTTGATGCGCCAACAATTATGTAGATCAAACCCTAGATATTACTGGTGTAATGTGAAATCGCATATTGGAAGGGGGGCACAGAAGCGTGATGTGGCGTTTACGAGATGTATAAATATTTCTGTTTGGGTGGGTGTTTTCACTTTATGTTTTTCTATTTCTGATAGTCAGCTAGAACAATATAATTTAATTTGCTTTACACTCTCGGTTTTTGAAAAAAAATCTTCTCCGACTTCGAATAATTCATAATTTCATACTCTCCGGTAGTCTTTTTCGTACACAAGCCGAGTTGCACGTTCATAGTTGGAATGTCCGTATTTCATATTTAAGTGCAATAAACCACTGATATCTCACGGTGAGTGCAAGTGACAGTTGGGCGCCTTTGTAGCACCAAAGGAGGGCGGTCAAAACAGGTATATACAAACTACAAAATAAATGCTGATTCTTGGTGTCTGCAAAGATATCTGGCTCTTGAAATTGCTCTAATTGGTTTGATAATTGACAGTTCATAATACATATTATTGCTTTCTGTTGTTGTACATGATGCCGCCTCTACGTAAGCGAAATAAATGGTCGGATTTGAGTACCTTCGAAAAGTCTTTACAAGTCAATTAATTCTTTTCAAAATTGAACAAAAAATTTGTTCTATTGTAAGATCCAAGTTTAACGTGATGATCGAGTTCCGGCTGGCTCGTTTCGCAGCTTGGTTCGTCGTTGTAGATTGTTTCCGTACCAGAATGAGACTATCGAATTCAGTGTAGCTTTCTTTGATGTGCGAAATACAAAGCAAAGAAATTTCGCCAGAATATATTTTGCATCATTCTGAAGAGAGTTTCGATGATTCACAATGATAATTCAGAAAGAGTGAACCACAGCAACCAGAAGTAGAGCCCTGAGATTCAATCTACACAGATTGAGCATGGTACCGGTTCATGACGGTTCGCTCCTCATTTTTCATCGATGGCAGCCCCCAGCAATATCCAAGTAAAACGTTATTGAAACGCTATAAACGGTAGGGCTTTTGAAAGCAAAGAAGCACCACACTTGTATTATACAAAGCACAAGTAAGCTGGAGTCATACCGGCAATCTGTCCCTCAATTACTGCTTGTGACACTCTATAGATCTTGAGCGGTCTCATGACAAGATTCGGATTCTTCGAAAGTGCAACAAGTATCCAGAGAATGAAATTTTGTTTGACTCTCATCGTTTAAGCTCCTAACATGACAAGAGACTGCATATCCAAGAGAAGCCCATGAGTTGAGGTACATCCATGATGTGCATGACATTCCTGTGGTAAAGTTATATTGACTTATAAACATTTGCAATGAGAGTAAAGCCTTTTGATAGCTAACGACTGTGATTCTTGGCTAGCATCAGGTTTACGCACTATTGAACTACTCCTCACTTGGCAGATGTTTGCGTCAACTACAGTGAATCAAAAATCACGAATCCTCAAAGTTGATATTCAAGTATATTCGAAAGCCATGCATTAATTTATTCTAAAGCACTACCAAATAGTATGTTTGTGACAGAAGCCTGGACTATCCCAAGATTTGGTACACTGAGTGCCAGAGCTTTTATTTCTTAGAACTCTCAGGCTTAGCATTCTCTGAATAGAATTCTCTGTACATATCCTTTATAACTCGAAGTTCCCAGGGCGTGATGTCTGAGTCTACAAAGACCAAACTGCTAACCTTTCCCTTGTACTTTACATATCTCTCCATACTGCATCTGCATTCTGAACACGGCTGACCATCGGGACTCGGATGATCCTTGCAAGTACCGCATTCTCTTTCATTGCTGTGAGTATTGGCAAGACCAAAACGAACGACGACATTCACTCCTTAGTTTCCCGTATCCAGTGGCTCGTGTGTTCCACGCTTACAACATGATTGAATAATACCGTTGGATTCAGCGCGGGCAATGATGCTTCCTAAAAGGGCTTTGTGTAACGTTGCCGCTACCGGGTAAACATAAGGATGTCCGTTCGCAAAACCACCCACGTGAACACGCTGCATTTCTGTGGCGAGTCTTTTGATTGCATCGATATCCTGGTTATTGAGTCTTCGGCGCATGAGTTCCTGGATGTGAAAGGGCGAATGATCTCCGGAAATTGTGTGAAGATCTTTCGCCGTAGAGCAGCTACTGAAAAATGAAGCCTGTCGATTGAGGTAGTCGTTTCTCAGTACAGCCTCTCCATTTTGGGCTCTCTTATCTAACGCCTCGACTAAATACTTTGCACGTGTACCGGGTATCTTGTACGGAGGGCGTTTTGTGGTGGCAAGTTCCCTTTCGAGACACTCTTCACAAAATAGACGGTTGAGTTCAATGATTTTAACCGTAGTAGGGCATTTTTCGAGTCCTCCGAGTTCGCAGCGACGATGTACAAAGAGGTTGTGTCTCTCTCTGCGTTCATTTGTGCAACCGTAATCGACTTGATATGTGAAGCACATTATGGCTGTTTTCGAGTATGGCGTCATTCTTAAAAGTCTGAATTTCATGGTTGGGACCTTCTCTGAGGAAACAATAGGTATCTAAACAATTTTGTGGGTTTGAACATAACTTTGCGAGGAAGTAAGCCAAGAGGGAGTCGTCAATCGAGCAGAAAGAAAGGAGTCATTCTGCACGTGAAATTAAGTGTTACATCTGCTCAGAGTCGGTCAAGTGAAGATGCGGTGTTGAAATGTGATATGAATCATGGATCACCAGTGTCACATGTCCGGCGTAGTAACGATTCATTAATCTGCCAATCTATTTTGAACAATGACTGATGATTATCTATTTTCGACATGGACAATCATTGCATACCAATGTTCTTTTTCGATAGAACAACAACTCATTAAAGATATGATGGTATCTGAAAGCATTTTAAATAATGGTACCTTACCAATGTTCCAATCTTGGGTTGTTGGCCTATTGATATATCAACCTATTCTGAACATTATACCATCGAAATCCTAGCACCACCAAAAGCAGTAAGCATTAAGAATCAATTGCCCCGAAAGAATCTGTATACTATTACTCAATAATGAACACTTAATATAAATTGGTCCTGAACGGCAATGACATTGCAATATTTTCAGACTACTTGAAACAATTACGAGCAGTCAAAAGCGTTGGCCATTATTTTCCACTTGGTAAACCAAACCTTACCGAAACATTGAATCCGCTTAAGAGAGAAATATAAGAAATGGAAGAGGTGCAAGTGCATTATTATAACATAAGTTCGATTTGCATGACTTCATAGGATGACTGACTGAGTTGTGGGCCGTGGCAGCTTGCAGGCCTCAAGAATTGAAACGATTATGGTTCTTCGAAGCTACCACTGGGAGCAATTTGTTATTCTAGACGCATGAGAGCACACGGCCACTTGAACCACTTGACAAAAGGAATGCGGTGTTGAGACTTCAATGCGGACAAATCATTAGAGATGTGATATGAATCTCATTTTAATCATCATACACCAGAACTAGGCAAACAAATCAATTCAACGCAATCAGTCGATATCATAACATTGTTGAGAATCAATCAACATGCATATGTATGAGGGTTCGTGCAAAGATCCATCGATGACGAGGCTGAATAGCAGCCTTGTTTTAATTGGTCAAGGTTCGGTCTCGACAACCGTCTTTCCTTAATGCGAATAGAAAGCATCAACCAATTCTATGACACCATATCATCAACAATATGAGTTCCGAGGCTTCGCGGCCATTGATTTTACCTCAAAATCGGAAACTACGACACTTACAAGGCATATACGTCCGGAATCTGACTCTTTCTCGTCCGCGGGGGAAAACAATCGACGATGCAGGTCTAAATAAATCACCACAGAAGCTCGAGGCTTTGCGCCGCGAGTCGCAATTGCATCATGCGCAATCATCGGGGGATTTACGACCTTCTGCGAGAACTAGGAGATCGAGCTCCAATTGGGTGGGGGCAAGTCCTTCTATAAGACAGAAGAAATTGGAGGATGTAAGGGATAGTCGAATGGCAGATAGCTTCTTCACATTGCATTGCGAGGGACAGGATGATCCGATATATATTAGCGAGGTTGTAGAGAAGGCAATGAATCCAACGTTCCGATCCTTCGAGTTATCTTCATTCGGACCTGCGACGACGCGACTCGATACTGTTATTGTAAAGATATGGGTCAAACGAAAGGATTTCGTTCCACTGATCGAAGAGGAAGTTAATCTTCAGTCATTGCAATTCTTAGGACGACTGGAGAATCACCCTTTCCCACCCAACTCAATTATTTTTCAGCTCGTAGATGGCATATATACCATTGATCTTACTTCCAAGCCACCTCGACTGAGGCCTAGCATTGCGCTCCCTACATCCTCCTATAATGCATTGATGCGCCTCTCAAATCTCGATGAATCCATCCAAGATGCTTTAGCTACCCGCGAACAACTAACTTCTCAAATAAACAACATACTAACTAACAACACTTCTCCGTCAACATATATCCCCGTAGCGAAAGAGTCCCTCGCCCTCGCAAAACGCTATGTTACCACATCCCGCAAACTCCTCCACCAATCCCAAACTCGTCAGCACGACCTTAAAACATCTATATCCTCGCGGCGCGCAGCCATTTCCTCCGGTTACGCCGTTCAATCTGCCGCCGAGACCGATGTTCAAAATGCCCAGGAACATCTCAACAATTCACGTACTCTCCTCACAAACACTAAGTCCCTTATCCGCGACCATCGCCGTCGCCTCTGTGAAGAACTCATCGAAATTTACCCCATAGAACCCACCTCTCACCCTCTTCTCTTCACGATCTGCGGTCTCCCTCTCCCAAACACCACTGATGACGATAATATCTCTTCGGCCGACGAGGATGTCGTAGCCGCCGCTCTAGGCTATGTCGCGCAATTGGTCAATCATCTCCAGTACTATCTAGGACTTCCACTCCCCTACCCCATCACACCACATGCTTCTCGATCTCTCATCCACGACCCTATATCCCTCGTACAAGACCGTCAAAGGATTTTCCCCCTCTACCCCCAATCTGTCATTCGCTTCCGATTCGACTGGGGCGTATTTCTCCTGAACAAAAACATCGAAGCACTAGCCGAATCTCAGGGTCTCCGTGTCCTAGACATCAGACAAACAGTTCCGAATCTAAAATACCTATTATACGTCTGTAGCGCAGGCTCCGAAGAATTACCAGAGAGGAAAAGAGGCGGGGTAAAAGGATTACTAATTGGAGGTGCTGGAACCATCAGAGGAGGAAGTAGAAGGGGAAGCGAAGATAGTGCGGTGGCGACAGGGGTCGGTGATGCGGTGAGGAAGGCATTGGAACATGGAAATGGGGGAGTAGGACTTGGATCGGGCATGGAAAATGGTGCTGGGAATGGAAATGCACAGGCGGCGCATAATGGTCAAATTCAAAAGGAGCCATTGGTCATAGCAGGACATAGTTTGAGGACGAGTGGGTTGAGAGAAAATGTTCATTAGATGAAGCGAGGTAATGTCTGGGTTG
This sequence comes from Botrytis paeoniae, assembly GCA_004786145.1. NCBI lineage: Eukaryota > Fungi > Ascomycota > Leotiomycetes > Helotiales > Sclerotiniaceae > Botrytis > Botrytis paeoniae. Next base: position 249,200 of record PQXI01000016.1, on the reverse strand, counting down.
GAAGGGCCTGGGTGCCCTGTAGTATGTATTTAACCATGTATTTGATAATGTGTTTGCTGAATATAACACTAGCAGAAAAGAGGAACAGTGAGAGCAATAGCGAAATTAGATTAATTAATGCTTCGACCATACGTGTGCATGCATATCATCTCAACCTTTTCATGAAAAAGGTGATGAAAAAGATGGGAAGGTCAAAAGTATTGTCACAAATGTCGACTCCAATCAGAAGTAAGTTAGAAAGACAATGTCATAATACTGACAAATCGCAAATCAAGCTGGTGACTATCAAGTCTCATTTGAATCTAAAATATCTAACAACTCTTCTACATCTGAGTCCATTCAACAAAGTTCAAATACGAGAAACATGAAGTGTTCCATGAGCGAAAAATAAATACACGTATCATAAGCCTCCGCTAAATATCGTTGGAGAGAACAGTCCCGTTGCTATGAACATACCCTAACGCCATTTTCTTCATGCAATCGCTCTTCTCTATACCTATACATTAAATACTATCTCCTATTTCTTCGCTCCTGCACCTCTAAGGACAGCAGCCGAAGACAAGGCGGCCATACCAGCTCTCTCTCGCATAGCTGTCATTGCTGCAGTCACTGGTGTTTGTGCACCACTTGCTGGGCCTGGGGTATTGGCTCTTGTGGCTGGGGCACTTCTGTTATGTGCCATATGACTCTGTACGAGATGACCAGCTGCCAAAGCACTACACAAAGAAAGTTCACCAGCCAAGACAGCTGCGGCGATCACACGTGCAAGTTTGCGGGCATTGTCACCAGGGTTCGTTGGGTGAGAGCCTCTAACGCCAAGAAGATCTAACATGGCACTTTGAGGTTCAAGAATAGTACCACCGCCCAAAGTACCAACTTCGATAGAAGGCATGGAAACACTGATTTGCAAGTTACCGCGAAGACTGTAGAGTGTTGTTAGTGAATATGTCCCTAAACTTTAATATAAGCAACTTACTTCTTCATGAGTGTGATACAACTACTGCTCTCGACTACTTGTGCAGGGTCTTGACCCGTAGCCAAAAAGATTGCAGCGACGATATTAGCAGCGTGGGCATTAAAACCACCCATAGCACCGGCCATTGCACTTCCAACGAGATTCTTGGCGATGTTCAGTTCGACCAAAGCATCTACATCAGTCTTGAGAACCTTGCGAACGACATCACCGGGGATAATTGCTTCAGCAACAACACTTTTACCACGTCCATCGATCCAGTTAACAGCAGCAGCCTTCTTGTCGGTACAAAAGTTACCCGAGACTGAAATGATTTCCATATCGTCAAAGCCACATTCGGTAGACATAACTTTCAAAGCGTGCTCAACACCCTTTGAGATCATGTTCATTCCCATTGCATCTCCGGTAGTAGTTTTGAAACGAGGGTAGAGATTGGTACCTGCCAAGGCTGTCTTGATAGATTGAAGTCTTGCGAATCTACTGGTAGAGTTGAATGCTTCGGTCATAGTCTGCTGACCAGCTTCGGAATCAAGCCAAACCTTAGCGGCTCCTGCACGTTCAAGAGTTTCGAAAGCAATACATGGGCCACGAGTCATACCATCACCGGTCAAGACGGTAACAGCACCACCGCCGGAGTTGATGGCCTTGCAGCCACGACTGGTACTTGCGACAAGAACACCTTCAGTGGTAGCCATGGGCAAGAAGAAACTTTGTCCATCGATGACAATTGGACCAGCGACACCAAGAGGCAATGGAAGATAACCGATGACGTTTTCGCAGCAGGCACCCAGAACACGATCGTAGTTGTAGTGCTTGTATGGCAACAATGAAGTTTCGAGAAGATGTGTGGTTTCCGAGGTAGCAGGGGTTCGTGAGATGATGGCACGTCTGATTTTTACGGCACGAGTGGTGTCTTTCAGAGTTTTTTCCAACGAGTAGCCAGGAATCTTGCCTTGCATGGATAACTCTATGAGTTCTGCATCATTCAACTCTGGTGCACGTTTCGCTTCGAGCATTTTTTCAAGCTCCTGCTGACTTCGGCGCAGTTGCGATTGAGTGGTACTCTTATCAGGCATAGTTAATCCCTCGTCCTCATCGTCAGTGGAAGCCGGCGTCATAGCTGGCGTTCTCACGGGGGTCAATGGTACATTATCGGAAGCATTAGGATCGATGTTTGCCAACCGCAATACAGGGGTAGAAGCAGAGTTGTTAAATCTCTCAGCCTGGTCGAGCTCCTTGGGATCAACAGTATGGTGTGGGGGCATTTGAAGTGGTTCCTTGCCAATACTCCATTTAGCGGCATTGAAAAGATATCCATTGAGCACAACACTCAATGTGAGAGCGACGACGATCCATTTGGAAAGAACGGGGTCCTCAAAACTCTTCAAAAGATTGTCCACAACTCGACCACCCATTCCATATTCGGCAAATTCAGCATCAAAGTCATCAGCAGCATGTTTACGATGCTTAGGTGCCGGTTCAGCGTAATGAATTGAGGGATACTCGAGCTCATATTTGATTGGCGGAAGTACGGTCACAATTGTTGACTTATCATGGACGTTTGCCATCTCGGCAATCATATCCAGGCCGTTAGATGCAACCTTGAAGGGATCCATTGGCGGTGGTGTCAAGACACTTGAGAAACTAGACCCTAAAAGCGTGCTTGCACCTGGAAATTGAATACTGCTGTTGCCGCCTCGGAATGGGATAGTGCAGAGGTTGAGAAGATTGATGATGATGAACCCAGAAACCATCAACCCCTTGAACTTTGGGATGCTGCTACCCTTGACCTTACGGCCAAAGATGTTTGCCTCGCTAGTCTTGGAACCGTCGGCCTGGGGCCAGTCGTCACTTTGGGCAACGTTCTCAGCTACTCGTGGACTAACTCCGTCGTCCTCTAATGCCTGGCGTAGAGCAATATGGCGTTTGATTCGGTTAATTTCAAGCTTAACACTCAAAATTGCAGTATAGAAAGTGAACAAGAGAACACAGTCGAAGAATAGAATCCAGGCAGCCAAGAAACAGAACTGCTGAAGACCTCCCTGAACACCCGAAGCAGCTCCCGCAATCAATATGCAAATTTCAATAGCATAATCCCTGACAATCTCGAATCCCTTCTCGCTTATGGCAACTTGGACTGCATATTGAATGGAAGTAGGAGATATCCCGTGCTTCTTCTCCGCAACTTCAGCATTAGGTCTTTGGGTGTTGAGTGACGCCGACAAAACCGCCTTTGTCAAGACAATAGCCTTCTCAAATCCGACGGTCACAACGAGAAAAGGGAGACCTTCCGACAACAATACCATGTTCATGGGAACACCCAATTTTGTAGTGACAATCAACCCGAAGAGGAAGGCAAAAACCGATGAGAAGAGTGTAGTAGCAAAAAGCCAGAAGTTTGAGCCCATACGCCTCATGGAGACAAACAACGAGACAAAGGTAAGATGCATCGATATGTAACCAAGTACCATAATGATGATGTCAAGTGTCTCAGCATTCTTGAGAAGGTCTACAAATTCAGTCCAAGCGTTTGTTGCCCATTTTCTCAATCCTCCTTTGGTTTCATCTCCCTTTGCAGCTTTCATGATCCACATCTTCTTCTCTTTGACAAGCTCTGCCTCCTGTCCTTGACGAGCGTTAGGATCGATGGGGATTGTAGCAGCGGAATTGGGCAATTCTTGAGACTTGGCGAGGAATTCAGGGGCTTGATTGTATGGAACAGCAAAAGCTAAAGTACTGTCCTGTGACAAGGAAGCCAAAGGGTTCGAAGTTGTTGGAAGAGGAGTGACTGAAAGATTTTGTGGTAATGGCACCGAATCCGCTAATGGGGCTGCCTGCAAAGAATTGGCGGCAGCAGAGTCTGGGAAGACGAAAGTCAAAAGTGCAAAGTGATCAACGTTAGATGGCACAATTTCCACATCCGAGGTCTGCCATTTCCAAGCAGTCTCGGAACCAATCTGAAGTTGACGGTTACCGGCAACAAGAGAGCTCCATGTTGCTTTATCGGCACCACTAGCTTTCACCGAATCAAAGAGACTACTGTCCAAAAGTCCCATGTATGTAGTACTCGCCAAAACCGCAACTATAACGATAGTATGGATTGGATGTAGACATGCTCGTCGGGAGAGAAGCTGGAGAAGTGGGGTGACCTTTCTATTGAGCCATAATGGGGATGCATTGGTTTCAGTGGTAGACGAGGATCCCCTGAACCGCGAGGGTAGGAACGAATTTCCGATCATCGTGGAAGAAGTACAAGCAGGCTTAGTTGTATTCTAAATCAAAGCCATCGACAAGGGAAGTATGTAGTTCCGGAAAGGCTGGATTTGAAGAAACCGTCAGTAGATGAGCCAAAAGCGTGTGTCGAGCAGATGAGCAAAACTGGGGATGGACCCAAGACGTAAGAAACTCCCGCTCCCATGTGCTAAGCTGACGAGAAAGAAAGCTCGCACAATAGAGAGTTCTGAAGTAAATGCATGGCTTGTAAGAGAATGCAACCTACCGATGTGCTTTTGAAGTTATCTGTCTCTACAACTTTAAGAATGGCGACGAGATACCTTTGGAAAAGGAAAAAAGGAGTGATGTGCTGGTGTTGAGACCAAGCAAAAAAAAGATGAGATATAACCAAAGATAGAAGTGGCGCAATATCTCCTGGAGGTGGGATATCTTGATTTGTGTGACCAAGAGAAACAGATCAGAGGACACAACGGAAAGTGATTGTCATGTAATAGTCAAGTAATAGTTATCACATAAAAATCCACCGCGAGAGTTTAAACTTTAAGAAGAAGGAACTCCATAATGGAAAGGAACCATGATATATTTGTTGACTTTTTGCTTGTCAATCAGGGATCAAATTAATCATTAGCTCGGCGGTGACACTATCTGGGAGTTAATCCTGAAAGGGGTTAGTGTTTGTATCAAGCATGGTCTGTGATAAAGGAAATTAGAAAAGTCGATCTTTTAGAAATCTTTTTCAATTCACTTCAATTCAATTCAATTCAACCCGACTTCAAGTCTTTTTCCCCTTTAGAAAAGATTCAATTTCTTTCTATCAGATCCTTCATATTGTTCTTCCATCCGCCGGTCTTCATATTGTTCTTTTGTTTGGCTATTTACTCTCATATTTACATATCTTTCTCATCCCAAACAAACCAATCAATCCTCGAGTATGTTTAGAGTTGCAAATGGATCCAGATATAAAACAAAAAGGACTCATCACTCTGTACAGCTGTTCCGACTGTTGTCCTGTCCGAGACTTCCTTTCTGCAGGAACAAGTCTCTTTCTTTTCATTGACCAATTCATCAAGCAGATATAAGAAGTTCTTATCCAATAATATAATAATATTGGCTAATATCCCGTCCCGACAAATCAGCATCAGTTCACCGTATCGGAAACAAGCTTCCTCTTTCTACCGTATATACGTATGCCGCATACCGTATTTCCATTCCCTTCCAGCTTCTTTCTATTCCTTCCATCAAGAACTTCTATGAAGAACTAAATCACATAACACTACTGGTTTGTATCGGCATCAAGCCCTTCTGATCACGAATGCAAATGTTTTCTTGCTGGGGTTGATATCAAACTTCAATCTTTTATTATTGTTGGAGTCCACACAGATACAACATCAAAACAGACCACAAGTTGGTTCATACTTTGTCGGATAAGAATAAACTTTGGAAATTTAATCTATCTTATCGATAGTTACTTCACCGACAATCTATACCTGAGGTACCTGAGATACCCTTCTCACATCACATCACATCAGATCAATCAACATCAACCATCCATCATACCAATCCAACTAACATTATCATGTCACCTCCTGACACTTCCATTTTCAAGCCTGCTCTAATTGTTGTAGATCTTCAAGAAGATTTTTTACCTCCAGTAAGTTACAATTCCTATCAGCCCCACTCTCCTTTCATTCATCCATCAATTCATACTAAAAAATCTCCAGAATGGTTCTTTAGCTGTGACCAATGGTAGAGATACAATTCCTATCATCAACAACCTCCTCAGTCTTCCATTCCACCTTAAGGTTGCCACCAAAGATTGGCATCCTTCAAATCATACATCGTTCGCTTCAAACCATACAGGTAAACAACCATTTACAGATTTTACCACCATCACCAACCCATCCAATGCTTCCGAGACTTATCAAACACGTCTCTGGCCACCTCATTGCATTCAGGATACGCTCGGCTCCGAGTTCCCATTTGAATTGGACACAACTAAGTTTACCCAAACTATTTTCAAGGGACAAAATCCTGATGTAGAAGTTTATTCAGCGTTTTACGATCCCTTGAAGAGTCCTCGGTGTAGTGATAGTGGATTGGCAACCCACTTAAACAATGAAGGCATCACCCATGTCTATGTAGTAGGTCTAGCTGCCGATTATTGTGTCAAGTGCACTGCCGAGGATTCCGCCGAGGAAGGTTTCGACACTTTCATTTTGGAAGAGGGAACTCGGGCCGTTGATCCTAAATCATGGGAGACTATGAAGCTAGGTTTGAAAGGGGTCAAAGTTGTGAGTGTGACTGGAGAGGAAGTCAATCAAGTAAGAAGGTTAGGCAATTGAGGGAAGGTCTAGCACGGATGTCAAATTACAATTCGGTCTTTTTTCAATGACTGTTGGTTGTGCCGAAGATGTGCTGAAAGCAAAATAATGCAAGTATCTCAGGTGGTGACACCGAGTACAATGTCCGTACTTCAATAACCTTCTTTATGAAGGGGAAGTCATTGTATTGCAAACATACCATTTCAATTTAAATATAATAATAAAAATATCATCTGGATATCAGAACAATATTTCCAACTTCTCAAATTGTAACCTTGAATCGCATATTATCATGATCTTCATGTCTCTTCCAACTCCATGCAATTTCCCAGGTGATGGAGTGAAAGGGTAATTACCTAGGCCCTGTAAAGTTGTTGGCATAACATCATATTGATAGATATCTTCAAGCGAAAAGAAAAGAAGGAAATATCTCTCTCTTTCTTACCTATATATCTATAGGTACCTACCTAGGTAGCTAGACTCTAGAGAAGCCTGGCAGAAATTATATACTTCCTTTAATCTCAAGATTCATATTGAAGATCAATATGAACTAGTTAGCTAGGTAGTCAAAATCCAATATATAGGAGAATCATAAAGTTGAGTAGGTATATATTGTAATATCACAGCTACCTATCTAGCTATATATATTATATTAAATAATACTTGGGTATTAAGATTACTGATATAAACTTGAAAAGTTCATCTACCTATTACCTTTGCCAATTTAATTTACTGTTTTGGGATGTTTAAGGTGTCTGTTTGTATATATGTGCATGTGAATAGAGTCTATCTCTTATGTCTCTCTCTCCTCCTTTTTCTCTCTATCAGTATCCATCTCTATTAATCAACCTAAGGTAGGTAGATATTGCTAATAGCTGAGAGACAAACTATTCATCTAGAATTCAAATTCCATACATATTCATTCATTCATTCATTCATTCATTCATGCATCTCTCCACCCCCTATCCCTCCAACTGTCTATTCCGTAACCCATCCTCTCCCTTCTCCCATATATCCCCTACAGAATCTCACAAATCACACCCAAAATACACAACCTATAAACCATACATATTCCAAGAAGATCAAGAAAAGTAAAATTAAAAAAACACCAAGAAAATCAACCAATATCCACCCATTCACCAATCTACCTACTCACCTACTCAACAAACAGCAACAACAAACAAAAACATCAATGAATTATAACAGTAAGTACAAATATTAATATACACAAATAATAATATATACACACAAAAATATGCGTACATACTGTTCACCGCATATATATAGACAACCACAGTATACATATAGTACATACATGAATCCTCTGCACCCCCTCTCCCATCTCCCGAGTACAAGATCGGTAAATCTTGTCATCTGATCATTTGATATTCCAATAATCCAATAGTCCAATACATAAAAAAACCCCAATATTTCTTCTTCTCCATACCTAGTATCTACCTATATCTACTCACTCATCAAGGAATCGTTACTTATTACTAACCATACACATACGAACTACCCAGTACCCAATCGCATTCACAACTATGCATCAGAAACGAGATGAGATAGAAAATATTAAGTATTCAAAATTCAAAGTAATAAGATTCTTCGTGCTTTTCTCTCCTCGCCCCCCTCCCCAATCAATTTAAATACATATACATCAATATTAGGATACACGAAAAGGTACGAATATATAGACTCATCCACATACTCAATACAACACAATACAATACACACAGACCAAAAAGAGACGTAAAGCATGAACACATAAAAACGTTATAGCATAATTCTTCCTATCAAAAAATGCATCATTAAACCCCATCCATTCATCCATCATCAATATCATGCTAACCCACCAGCCCCTAGGATTCCCTTCCCTTCCCTACCCTTCCTTTCCCAATTCATCCTACTCCTACCATAGCATCACAGAGACAGAGATAAGACATATCAGAAAGCTCCTTTTCCTTTGCACTCCCTTTCCTAGAAAATCTAGATGATCCATCCCGATGTCCCAATCGATTCGATTCGATTCAATTCAATTCCTATAATAACGTATCATATATGGCACACACATCCATCCAATCACCTGGTATCACTATCAAATCCGAAGAATCCCACCCAAAATTCAAATTCCATCTCGTCTACTAATTCATAATACTCGTGAGCAATGTATGTTTGAGTTATCGAGCCGGAGTTTCGTGTGTCTCATTTGTTGTATCATTAGAAGAATCGAGGAGGGTTTCGGGCTCTTGAACGGCGACTGATGGTGAGAGCTTTACTTCCGAATCTATATGAATGGATTCGATAGGTGCTGTATTACTACTCGACTGCTCTTCAAGCTGCCCATTTCTAGCTTCTCGACTACTAGGTCTTTCTATGAGACCCTCATGGGAGCTAGGTATAGTAGGCGTATTGGCTTGACTGCCACCTCGTTGCCCATGATAATGTATAACTTGAGGTGGAGCTTGACCAGCCTGTGTTCCCAGAAGATGTTGAGGGTATAGGTGTAAATCTTTAGAGGATGTTGAGAAGGTAGATACTACAGGTTGTTGATACCCATTGCTCCCATTACTTGAACTTGGGTTGTGTCCGAATGCTTGGTTGTGTTCCGCTTGAGTAGGTGTACCTGAGTCACCTCCTACGGGACTAGCAAGCTCAACTTGTCCCGTTAAACTGTTTAAGCCTCCTTGAATATCTCTCAGTAGCCTAACATATTCTTCAGGAACCAAACCGCTTTCCTGTGTCTTGGGATCTTCTGCGACAAGCCAGCCTTGGCCATGTCGATATGAAACCCAAATTACTTGTCCCTCCACCAAAGGCAATTCATTTTCATTCTCTCGTTCAAAGTCAAATAATGCAACGGCTTTACCATGCATCTCTTCGTCCGGTGAGGCAATCGTAAACTGATAATCACGAGAATATCTCGATTCATCATGTCTAGTCATGCCGGGCGATGATGCAGTACTCGAAGCATCAGATTCTGAGCGGTAGTCTTGGCCACTCTCGTCTGTATATGAGCGACTGGGCAAAAGGCCGGCGAAGTGAGAATCTCGTTGACCTGGAACATTATACGGCGCTAGCATTGAGCGTCTTGCCAACTCCGAGGGGTATGTAACATATTCTCCACCAGGTCCATCTGCCTCCTCTCCTTGATTGACATAATATCTTTCGCTATTATCACCACTGCCACCGGCAAAATATCCTCCGTCGTCCTCAAAGTTCTCTTGACTTAGCATGCTTGTTCTGCGCTCTCCATCCCTGGGCGTTCTCCCTCTCCCACGCGAATGTCCTCCATATTCTCCTACTGATGATTTGTGCTTCCTGTGGCGTGAACTAACGACAACCGGACTTTGTAGATCCTCATCTTCACTCCATGGGGGTCCATCACCAAAATGTATAGGCGCCAATTGTTCCCCTTTCATAAATCCATCACCACCCCATGGACCAGGTCCCCAAGATCCGCGATTATCCCATGAAGTCGGAGGATCTGACAATCTTTTATGCGATTCGCTAGCTGGTGTTGAGAGGCCCGATGGCGGTTGAGACGGTTCTAGAGGCGGTCCATAGTGCATAGGATGCAAAGAAGGGTATGCGAAATCGCGAACTGTCGTGTATGAAAGACTAGAATGAAAGACCGGAAAGATATGTGAAGGAGGTCGCGAACGCGACGGCGCAGAATAATTCGAGTATTGTGATAACCTATTCTTTGAGGCATGAGATGTAGGACGTTGCAAATTTGGTCGCTTTGCGGTTGGTGAAGTGTTTAAAGGTGGGAGGGAAGGATGGTTAGGATTCGATGAGGGAGAACTAACTGGTGGTGGGGACGTAGCTGGAGACGTTGGAGAAATTACGGCTGCCATATTGAAGCAAATATGTTTGCGATCAGCTTGAAGGCTGCGCTTTGGGGACAAAATTTTATGCTTTGATTCAGACAAATGGGCCCAATAAGAACAATTACTTGCCCAGCAAGCTTGCCGTTATATTTCGCAGTAAGAAGGCTGGCAGAAAGACTGTCACTTGTCGTTCAAGACTTGAGATTGAAAGGAAGATCTAATGGTCCTAGCGCTTAAAGCAAGCCCGAGGTTGACTTCAATTAGGTCGAGTATGAGACGGAGAAAGGTATCGTCGACAATGTATATTAGGAATGTTAGATAGTCGTTCAAACGAGTTGGTGCTAGCGCGGCAGGCGCGCAGTTGCAAAAGGATAAATACTGAGAGAACGAATGTCAAATTCTTGATAGCGCTTGTCAATAATTGAGGTGGGTTGTGAACTTGTATGAGCGTATAGGTTGATTGGAGTTCGAATTCAATGTTAAAAAAGATCAGAGGAAGCTCGTGCGTATTGTCAGACCTTTTCCCTCAACTTTCAAGGTATCCAATTACAAACCAACAGGGCTCCAACGAAACAATGAAGCAAAGAGAAAAGAAAAGAGTCTCTGGAATTGCAGATGCGGGATACTATTGACTTTGAAGATTTACAAATCAACAGAGTAGTCTTTGCGCCGAAGTGATGCTTTGCTTTGAATTAACGCTCTTGAGTTCAAAATGACTAAGGCGAAGTTCCTTTGAAGCTGCGTGAGTTGTCTACGAAGCGCCGAGGGTTCAAGGCTCGAGGTCCTTTTTCAAAATTCTCTTGGGTGGATTTCGACAAGGGACCCCGCACACTTCGAGTATTTGACATGGAAATTAGGCAATGAATGTATGCAAATAGCAGTCTGGGATGTATGAATGGATTGTAAGATGGAGGAAATCGGCAGTACTGTCAACATAGGTAGGTAGGGAGGCAGATATGCGAATCGAAAGAGTTATACGATGTACAGACAGATTTACCCCAGAGTATAAAAGCAAAAAGACGGAAAAATTGGAAAAAGAAAAGAAAGGAGAAGAAGAAGCTTGAAGTTTGTACTAGAGTGATAATATAGAAGTTTCAAGACATGTGTGTTCACTCATCACTCATCAATCTTCAGTCTTCAGTCTTCACTCTTTACTCATCACACTCCTCACTCTTCTTAGTCTTTCCATTTCGTTGTTGAGTTGAGTGGCTTACAAGTCACTTCGTATGAAATTACATGCGCTCTCTTCGGTATCGGGTTGGAAAGTCCGCTTCTCGTTGATGCGATTGATCAATTTGAGTTGAGTGGGCTTTTCCGTTGATGACTTTACAGAACAATTTCGATTTCTATTTCGATTTCTATTTCGGTAACACGCCATTACCACCATTACAACCATTACAGTTCCCACCAACACCAAAGGGTAGGTAATGATCGTTTTTTCCCAAGTTCCGTTTCAACGTTTCAGACTTGCAGAAGAACCAATCATATGTCAAGAATCAAACACCAAATTGATGTATACATGCACCTAGGTGCCACAGGCTGCAAGTACTTGATCAGCATGTGCTTTTCAGTTGGTTAATCTTTTTGGATGCTACGACACCTGGGTATATACCTTGTACGTGCTACTCTCCGTAAGAGCTAAGAAGGATGGCAAGCTATTCAACACAATTCAATATTATTGGTTCATCTTTCTCTCTTTTAACCGAAAATTTTCTTAGCTTCATTATTAATAAGCTTTCAAGCTCTTCAATGTTTTACGCTGTACATTGCATTCAATCATACAACACCACTATCGTCAACATCACTCTTGATTTGACTTGAATCAATGTCTCTTGCGATTCTCACTCTACTTGAAACTTTACAGTAGAGCTTGAAATGTTTGGTATGTACAATGTCTTGAAAGGAACCAATATCTTCTTTGGTCTTCTCTCTTTCTTTCTTCCTGCCTCATCCCGCTGTAGCAACCTGATGATTCCTATTATTGGAGCTGTCTTATTAAAAACTGATGACACAATTTTTATTTACGCAACTTAACAATATCTGAATGCTCTTCAAAATCAACCTGTTTATGATCACATAGATTGTAGTGTATTGACACGTAGCTGACTTTGAACATAGCTTCTGCAGTAATATCCACAACTTGAATTCGGTACCATTGGAAGTTTGAAACCCGTGTCGAGACGAAAGGTGGCCGAACTTCTTCTGTCCCCGCAAATATCTAAATTGTAATAACTTTACAACAACTACAATTCCTCAACAATCATGTCTCAAGCTCCAGTATCGAATGCCAACGGTGGTAGCACACCTCAGTTTGCGTCAAACGGTGAACGAGTAGACTCGGGAGGCTTTAAACTAAAATTCTGCACTGTTTGTGCCAGCAACAATAATAGGTACACTCAACATATCTCATATTTCTTCTAGTTTGTATCTAACATGATTCTCTCACAGATCCATGGAATCACACCTACGTCTCGCTGCTGCTCACTACCCTGTAATATCATTTGGAACAGGTTCTTTAGTTAGATTACCAGGACCTTCCATAACACAACCTAATGTCTACCAATTCAACAAGACTTCGTATGATAGCATGTATAAAGAACTCGAATCTAAAGATCCGCGTCTCTATCGCGCGAATGGTATCTTGAATATGCTTGGGCGGAATAGATCAGTAAAATGGGGGCCAGAAAGATGGCAAGATTGGCAAGTCGGTGTTCCAAGACTACAACATAATACAGATCAAGGTGCCGAAGGAGTAGAAGGAGGTGTCGTTGACGTTGTTATTACCTGTGAAGAAAGATGCTGGGATGCTGTCGTGGATGACCTCCTCAGTCGTGGCTCCCCATTAAATCGTCCAGTGCATGTCATCAATGTTGATATCAAAGATAATCATGAAGAGGCTCTAGTAGGCGGCAGGGGAATTCTTGACCTTGCCGATTCCCTCAATAAAGCTGCTGCCGAGGAAAGGGAACTTAATCCTACCGGATTTGACAGTGGTAGTGCTCATAGCAGGGCCGGCTTTGATGAAAGAGTACCGGAAATAATCGGAGAGTGGCAGGAAAGATGGCCAAATCTACCAGCAGTATGGACATTAGCATGGTTTTGAACACTTGCATTACGATTTTCTTATAGTGGCGTTGAGATTACGAGGGTATACCCATTTCTTGTGGCGTTCAGGGCGGGGATTTGATATGAATGAGCGTCTGCTTAGAAAGAAAGATAGAGGAATAAAATACTTGATATCACTCGCAATGGCATAATGCATTGTTCAGATTCGTACCTAGCATGACCTACTCACATACTAATGACCGGTGACCCAGAACCCGTTGAAACTAATAAGTAGAACATGGCTGTGCTTGAACGGTTCTTAAAGGGAAATCAAGAGACAGGCCAAGGAAATTGATATGCTGGGATTAGATTGTTGAGTATGGGGGCCAATGATTGAAAACGTCCAAGGCTAACGAAGTTCTCAAAGTTCTACTCCATAGTCTAGAACTTATGGAAGAAGGGATAAATCTAGAAGCAGGAAAGGACTCTATTCTATAAGATTGGAACTCGGATTAATCGAAGTCGAATCACCGGGCTTATTAGGTATGTATGTACGATGTAGCGACATTTTTGTAGAGATACTTCTTGAAATAGGTCGAAACGCCTTCTTCTCTATCTTTTCCTCTTCACGGGGAATACTGGGCTTGGACTTGTGACTGAGTATGACAGGTTTGAGGTTTGTTGTTTTAAGGGAGGGAACACTGGGATTAATGTGTGATATTGTATATACTTAGGTCTGTACTATGTAGATGCAATTCAAAGTAATGTAAACGATTACTTGAATTCATTATTATTCCAATTATAGAGAATATCTACCTACCTAGGTACCAAAAGCTGTACACCCACATATGCACAAATTAAGTAAATCCGAACAAGGTACCGCGTGGATTGACCAAGTCGAAGCCGCGTATGGCGGGTTCCCCTTGCTCTTGATCGCTGGAGCTGGCGAAGGAAATGAGGAATGATGAAAATGGAAGAACGGATTTTCCTTTGAAGATGCGAAAGATCTTTCGGACTTTGGTTGTTGACGTTCTGGTTATGATCTTCCTGGTGTAGGGATTTGGAGGTAAGAATATATGGAGTTTACCTACGTAGGTAGGTATGCATCATCGCATTTGATGAATTGCGATTACATTCCTAGGTACTCTTTCTTACAATAGAATCTCAAGGCTAGGTTGATGATTTTTGATGATTTTGAGGTGATACATATTTATCTATCTCGTATACTCGTATACTCGTATAATTGTATACTCAAGTATACCTAGGTATATCTAGCTATTGAGTATTCTGAGTATTCCGAGTATTCTGAGTCAGTATGGTCTGAACAATCGAGGTAAGATGAGCTGAAGTGCAGAGCGGGAAGTTGGGGATATTCCTTTTGCCTAGAATGTCTGTTTCGCCTTGAATTGTCTTGTATCACCGTTTCCATGACATAATTCGTACATGTACGCCGCTGTTCATGTATGGTAAAGAATCCTTGTAGAAGATGGGAAATACTGTTATAGCATAATGGAATATGGAAATTTCACCTACATACCAGGTACCTATGTAACATGTATATCTAAGTTACAAATCGTTCTTCTATATAATCTCAAGCTGTCCACATATTGAACAAATCTGATCAATATCCAAAAACTCAATTTCCCCTAATTTCAAGCCATTTCCTTATCGATCGACTACACAGGTATAGAATCTTTGTCGGCCTTCTTTTCCATATCAATACCCGCCCACGACCCAATCTAATAAATCCCCTGGAAGCTGGGCGACGGGCGTTCCTGGGAAACAAACCAACCACATTCAATTCCGTAAAAGGCAGCTACCACTAGCCTAAACGCGAAAGTGAACCTGGTGAACCCAAGATTCAGGAGAGAAAAGTATCTTTTGAGACTTTGGGACCTGTTTTGATTGACTGGCGGGACAACTGGAGAAAAATAATAATCCCCAGGATATATTCTAAATTACTTAGAATTTAGCTATCACCTGCATCAAGACAAACAGCCATCCATCCATCCATCCATCCATCTATCCAGCCTGCCAGCCAGCTATTCCTCCACCACTTTACTTTCTGTACTGGAATTGGAATGCTACTTACTTTCTTACGCACAAACAAAATTCTCTGTTCTTTCAAAAATTTAAACTATGAATTGCGATTTCTAGAATAAATTGTAGAAACGTCATATTACAGTTTATTTGTTCTCCTCATCTACCTACCTACCTGCTCAAGGTAAATTCATTGTCGCTGTACAACAATTCAGTTACACAGTCATTACCACTCCAAAACGAATTCATTCCTCGAAATACCACCATTCTAATTGCCCCGATTTTCCAATCCTTCAGCTTCGCTATCTCGCTTTGACCGAACGACCTTGTCAATTCACTTCGTTTCAAGGAGACTATTGAGTTGTTCCAGCCTGAAATTATCCGTATCGCATGTGTTGATCGCATAACACGATATATCATTTTCTCGCACCTTAACCGTCAGCTATTAAGCTTTCGAGGTGTCTCGCTCTTGTTTTTCAATAATCGAAGGGTTGCGCTGATCTATTCTCCGAGTCCAAAGGGTAGCTCATTCCATTCATAACCGCAACTTTACGATGAACAATCGCAATGGACCTTTGTCACCAGTTTCAATAGGAAGCAACAACGAATGGTCAGGAATTGAAAAATATCAAGACGATAACGATTCGTCCTACCAGATGAATCGCGGACAACTTGCTTCACCGCCGATATCGACCGGATCAAACGGTACAATGAATGGGGGAGATTTCCCACCTAGAGGTCCTTCTGGTGGCAGCCCTGGAAATCCATCTCCTCCAAGCTCCATTGGTCGTTCAAGTATTGGCACAGGTTTATACGCAGGGAGCGAAAGTGGGCAGGATAAGAAAGATGAACAATTCGAAGCTTTACTATCAGAGCACTACGTCTCATTGAAACGATACCTGGCAGCGTCATTGAGAGATGAGAAGGGGAATCCTAGACCCAATAGAGCGCGAGACAAGTTGCTACGATTGTCTCCTGTTCAATTCCAGGAACTTAGTACCGATGTCTTTGATGAACTTCTACGAAGGCAGCAGGCAGGGAGAAGGACTCCCAATGGACAGAGAAATGATCAAGGACCTCCGCCGTACCTGTTGCCGAAAAACACGTTCCACCCGAAACGAAATCAGGCCCGCCAGAAGTTGTCTACGCTGCCACCGCCCAGGTTTAGAGATTTAGCTACAGATGTATTCTATGAATTGGAGCGAAGGTTTCCGCAATTTACTGCTGGTGATAGAAGTCGCATGGGTAGTCCTGTATCTACAAGAGGACCTCCAAGCAGGAGTGGGAATGGCACACCTGTGGATATGCCACCTAGAGGCCCAAGCCGTATGCGCCGACCTTCAGACGCCAGCTCTATAGGTCCTTATTCAATAAGAAGCGAAAGGAGAAGTGAGAGAAGCGAATCACGCAATGGGTCAAGGATGGCGCCGCCAAATGGTCCAAATGGTAGTTTGGGTATCCCACCTTCGCCTGGTATACCACCTAATGATTACGGCCGACCGACACCAAAAACCTTTCAAAGTAACACGATTGTACCGAACAAAAGTACTATGGTTGAAGATGATGAGAGCGGGCCTGAAGATAATGATGATGATGATGGGGATGCTTTCGGATTGGAGGGAGCTGCAAGAGATCGAGAGAGTAAGAAAAGCATTGGGGGTTCGGAGGTAAGATCAATGCCTACTTCGCTCTCTAATTTTATTCTAACTTCGCAGATCGATAACAAACTTATCGATGATTACCAATCCCAAATTGCAGAGCTTCAAGAACGACTCGATTCCATGGAAGATGACTTGAAACGAAAGGATGATGAACTTAATATTGTTATGGACCAGCAAAGGGGGAGGGATGCATCGGCAGACGCGGATAGAAAGGAATGGGAAGACCTTAGAATAGATCTCGAAAACAAGCTTGCAGATGCGCAAAATCTTAATGACACTCTACAATCAGAGATTGACCGAGCACGGGACTCACAAGCAAATTCGGATAGAGAGCTAAAGTCTCAGATTGAAGAGCTTCAAATTGCTCTTGTAGACGCTGGTAAAGGCATGGGATCCGGCGATGCAGATCTGGAACGGGAAAACGAAGAGCTCAGAGCTGAGCTCAGAGAGCAACAAGAAATCACCGAGGACGTTCGAAGTGAAGCTCAGGAGTTCCTTCGCGAAATGAGGATGTTGTCCGAACGAAGTACTGCATCTTATGAACGCGAGGAGCAACTTGAGACCATGGTAAACAAGTTAGAGGATGAAGTTAAAGAATGGAGAAATCGATATGCGAAAACAAAGACGCAGCTACGCACCCTAAGAGCATCTTCAATTGGCCTCTCGATACAAGATGCAGCCAAGTATGCAAAAGACACTGGATTTACGGCAGAGAATGGTCTTATCAAGGATGTTCATATTACTAAGTTTCAACTTTCGATTGATGAGCTTTTACAGACTGCACGCTCCAGCGACCCTGAAAAGGTCATTGAATACATGAAGAATGTAGTTATCAATGTGCGACAAATCTCTCAAGATATCGATCAAGCACCACAAAGTAGTGCAGAATTAGCCCAGAAGCAGGTCAAGCTTAAGTCTAGACTCTCGGCGACAGCGAATAATCTGATCACCGCATCCAAGAATTTTGCTGGGGCCAAGGGACTCTCGCCTGTTTCATTGCTCGATGCAGCCGCTTCCCATCTTACCACCGCGGTAGTCGAGCTTGTCCGGACGGTAAAGATCAGACCTACGCCCGCAGGAGAGCTAGGAGACAATAGTGACGGTACTTTACTCTCAAACGACGTAGTAGCACCTGCGCCTGTATCAACTCAACCCTCTACCATTGGTGGACTTTTCTCATCTAAGTCTGTAACAACAACTGAACCTAAGCCTGCAACAACTAAACCTTCTACTGGAGGCATCTTTGGATTCTTTGCATCACGTGAAGCCAAGCAAGAGAATGCTCCACCACAGCAAGAAGCCCCTCAACCACCAATAGAGAATGTTCAACCCCTAAAGAATAATAGCAAACAAAGTATGGATTCGCCACGTCAAAGTTTAGACAATTTCGACAGGCAAAGCGAGGACTTACCGAGGGAAAGCTTCGATGACTACGTCCCTGGCCCATTCCTTGGTCTAGGAAATAATCGTGCTAGCACCAATTCGTCTATGTACAGTCCAATCAATTCTCCTCGCGAGTCAATCGTCATTCCCACGAGTTCTGTAAAGGACACTTTAAATGCACCTGAACCTAGTCCTAGAGAAAATCCTTTGAGCCCAATGACTAATGGCGCCGATCCTGTTAATGGAAGCGCGAAGCCATTTCCACTGGCACTACAAGCGCCCCGAGGTCCCCCAAGTGGTCCTCCAAGTCCCCTGCCAGCTTCAATGGGGGCAGGATTTGGCCTCAGATCGCAAGATAGTGATATTGAAGATCTCAAGGTATGGAACTAAATTATCCCCCAGGGAATTACTTATGCTAATAATACTCTTCGCAGATATATCTTGAAGATCAAACGGCGCTCTTAGTCCAGAACATTCAGTCACTAGTCTCTTCCATTCGTTCAGAAGGCGGCATAAATGCTATTTCAACCCAGATTGATGCAATTGCCAGTGTTGTTGGTGAAGTTGTTGCTTCTACTGAGGAAGCCATGGTTAACAATCCAGCACTCCGCTCACAATGTCAACCAGTCTTGACAAAACTTTCTGGGTGCAGAGAGAAAATCATGGCTGCAGGCGAAGAGGGCAGAGAAATTGCAATTGAGGGAAGAGAAGATGACGAAGGTGATGCAGAATGGCGAGCTTGGAACCAAAGCCTACCACCTATCGCGTTCGAAATTGCCCGAGAAACCAAAGAACTGGTCTTAAGGGTTGATGTCCTTGATGGGGAAGGTGGTGGAGATGACGACTTTTCATAATAATTCGTCCAGTCATTAATGGGTTTCCGGGTACCTTTTCATGCAAGGACCACCCACACATCGTCGTTCATCTGGGTTTTTTGCTGTTTGCTTCGTTTTTGCATAGCTATGGATGGTTTATTTCGTTTGATGCTCTATTCCCAATCTTTGTTGTTTTGCATTGGAATTTTACCCCTTTTGCATTCAACATTTTTGTGCTTTTCTACTTTTTTTCTTGTTATACGACAAAGCACCATCAGACGAGCGCACCAATTGATGATTTGAATTGATTGAATGGGCACATATTTTTGGAGGTGGTGGCGCACCTCTCACACACGCATGCATTATTGATGGATACCTTTTTATGTTATTTTTGGGGAGGGGTTTCTTTATTTTTGCCTGCCTAAATGCTAGCTGGCATTCCTGCTTTTGACTCAATATTTGAATCGCATACAGCATAATACGTATCTACCGAATCATTAATGAGAAGATAATTGCTAGTTTTATTTTGGGGATGGAATGAGAATGAGGTGGGATGGACATTTATCAGTCCAGTCTTAGGGGTCACTGGATCAAGGGGAGGAGGCCATTCATACTTGTGTATATATTTGTGGGATATGAAATGGGGAGATGGGATGGTAGATACAAAGTTCTCATAAACTAGGTACTTGCTCATTTTCGAAAAGTGCCAGTTGGCAAAATGGAATGGAACATTGGGAAGGCATGAGATTAGGGTGGTGATAAAGGAAAGGAGGCGGCAATGATAATAAGATTAAAAATAAATATTGATACCTGCATGTTTGTAACGTGTTAGTAGTGTGTTTATTGTTTCTGGAGAAACAGTGATAAAAGTATATTCTAAAAAAGATCTGAATTCTGGGTGTCAAACAGTTGAGGATTCTCAGTTAAAGTTCCAAACTTCGGTCAAGAAAGACAGACAGAAGTCTATGTATGATTGATTTACATCTTTCTAATTTAACCTTCCATCAAATACCACGCTTGAATTCTGAGTTAGGCTAGGGGTCTGGAGATTGCAATAGTCCCTGTTTTATAGATGTAAAGTGTAAAAGTAGCCTTTGAAGTGAAGAGTTAACTTTGTATAGTTTATAAAATCAGTAAAATAGACTCACAGATCATTTAGACATTAGACATCTAGACCCCTAGGAGTAGTCAAAGATGTTGGATAGCCTTACTCGAGCCTTGTTTCCCCCACCATCCCAAAATAATTACTCATGTGATTTGAACAGGAAGCTCGGACCATTCGAGGCGGGCATCGAAAGCTCTGGAAACAAGTGGAGGGAAAATAAAGAGATGCTTGTCCAACCTCCAACTCAACTTTAGAATTTGAGCATTCGAGTTTTAGTATTACTTTCGACCTTTAATTATCATATTTTCTGATTTTCTACTTTCATAACTCTCTCAAACATCATGGCGGACGCATTAAAAGCTGCTGGCAATAAAGCCATTGCAGAGAAGAATTTCGACGAGGCTGTGTAAGTTTTCCTTTTGTTTGTTTTTCTAAGGCTGTACCACTCCGAAGGACTATCCAAGGTATCGTTGCACTGGGTTTTGGTTGAGGAGGAATATACGTGAAGAGAAGTTACTAATGACTTCACAGCGAAAAATTCACCGAAGCTATTGCTATCGAACCAGAAAACCACATCCTATACTCTAATAGATCGGCTGCATATGCTTCAAAACGAGACTTTGAAAACTCCTTAAAGGATGCTGAAAAGTGTACGAGTATTAAGCCTGACTGGGCCAAGGGATGGGGCAGAGTTGGTACTGCTAAGCAAAGTTTGGGAGATCTTTTGGGGGCGCACGATGCTTACGAAGAGGCTTTGAAGCTTGATGCAAATTATGCGGTTGCTACCAAGGGTTTGGCACAAGTCAAGAAATCCATCGATGCAGAGGCTAAAGCAGGTGAGTTTTGGAAAGTCTAGAGTTACATAGACGGTTGGCTAACAAAGCATTTATAGATGGTGTAAAGGGTGATCCAACAGAAGGACTAGGAAATATGTTCAGTGATCCTCAACTCATCACTAAATTAGCAGCGAACCCAAAGACCGCCAAATTCCTTTCAGACCCAACCTTCATGTCAAAACTTCAACAGATTAAGTCCAACCCAGGCAATACTCAAGAACTTTTCTCAGATCCACGTATGATTCAAGTCTTGGGTGTCCTGATGGGTGTCGACATGTCTTTCGCCGATTCGGGTGCTTTTGGTGGCGCTCCAGGTGCCGAGGGTGCTTCCGCGCCTAAGGAGGCTGAGGAGGATATCGCAATGCCAGATGTACGTCCAAGCTCGCAAGAACCACAAGCCAAGAAGGCCAAGACCGAGCCAGAACCGGAGCCAGAGGATGAGGAGGCTGCCGAAAAGAAGAAGGCAAAGGCTGAGGCCGACGAGGAAAAGAGACTTGGTACCGAACAGTACAAGAAGAAGAACTTTGATGAGGCGATTGCACATTACAGCAAGGCTTGGGAAATCTACAAGGATATCACATATCTTAACAATCTTGGTGCTGCATATTTCGAGAAGGGAGAGTATGAAGAGGCCATCAAGGCATGTGAGAAGGCTGTTGAAGAGGGACGAGAAATTTACGCCGATTTCAAGATGATCGCTAAATCCTACGCCCGTATCGGAACTTCCTATGAGAAGATGGGAGATTTATCAAAAGCCATTGAGAACTACAACAAATCGCTCACCGAACACCGTACTCCTGACGTCGTCAACAAGCTCCGTGCCGCAGAGAAGAACAAGATTGATAGTGCCAGAAAGGCTTACATCGACCCAGAAAAGGCTGAAGAGGCTCGTGAACTTGGAAACCAAAAGTTCAAGGAGTCAGATTGGCCTGGAGCAGTCGAGGCTTACAGTGAGATGATTAAGCGTGCTCCAGAGGATCCAAGAGGTTACAGTAACCGCGCAGCTTCTTTCATCAAGCTTCTTGAATTCCCTTCTGCTTTGGAAGATTGTGACAAGGCAATCTCCAAGGATCCTAAGTTTGTTAGAGCATACATCCGAAAAGCACAAGCATACTTTGGTATGAGAGATTACTCCAAATCTCTCGATGCTTGTAACGAAGCTAGCGAGGCTGATGTTTCAAAGGCCAATGCTAGAGAAATTGAGCAGCAACAGCAGAAGGCTGTTACTGCCATGTACAGTGCCAGAGAGAATGAGACTGAGGAACAGACTAAGGAGAGACTTTCAAGAGACCCTGAGGTAAGTTAAAAAGTAGATCCTTTCGAGATTGTATTGCTAACAACCATCACAGATCCAAAGAATCATGGGTGATCCAGTCATGCAAAGCATTCTCCAACAAGCTCAAAATGACCCCGCCGCTCTTCAAGAACACATGAAGAATCCACAAATCAGATCTAAAATCCAACAACTCATCGCTGCCGGTGTCATTCGTGTAGGAAGATGATTGGATTGAAGATCTGCTGAGTTGATGGGATGGAAGGTAACTTGAAGAAGATGAGTTATAGGTCTAATAATTAATCGTTCCCGAGGCTCGTCTCTGGAAATGATGATTTGATATGATATGATATGATATAACACGATCCATGAGATGAAAATGAAGTACGGGAGAGGAGGAAAATACCATGAGAATGCATGCAAAGGGGGATGTATGTTAAAAGATATCGGGCGCGCGTGTCAGTTTCATTTTTATGGAATGCATAGCAGGGTACTTAGGTAGTCAAGCACTTAACTTAATATTCACAATTTACTCAATTCGGAATTCTGTTTTCTTTTTCTCTGTATTTGGGAGCACCCCTGTCTACTTGTTTGACTTCTCGGTTAAATTCTGACGTGAACCACGCTTCGTTTCCTGCAATTCAGAGCGGCATTCATTATAGATATTTTCAAGAACAACGATGTATAAGTGTGAATATTTCTCTCTTTGATATCAGCTGTTGTATGTAATGGATCAGCCGCACTGCTATGTCCGCCAGCCCTGTATTTGCAACCGTCGACTCCGATCCCAACATGCCCCTAAGTCCTGCCTCCCACCCACCCATCCATCCATATACATCCCATGCGATCGGATAAAAGTGAAATAATATCGATCTATGTGTCCCACCTGCCCCCCTCATTCATTCGTTTACTCATCAGTCACCTCCATGAACACCCAGGAATCGACCGATTCAAATTTCCTTTGAAAGCCGTTCCCGCCCATCCTGTCCTTACCATCCATCCCGCCATCCCATTCACATGGCCCCGAACCATGTATACCAGCCAGAACCCGGAATCAAAAGCCGAGGCCCATAGAAAATATGTCGATAAAGAAAAATAAAAGTAAAATAAGATAAGATAAGATAAACATTCGCTAAAGGAGCACAACATCATAAGAGACTTGTGACGGACTAGAAAATTCTGAAGACTAGCTCAAATACTGAGATGTATCGAGTGTCTTGGTATCTGAGTGTATGTACAATGCCTGGGATATGACGGATCGAAATTAGGTATTGAGACGACTGAAAAGGGGGTGGGTCGAGATCGTTTGCTAGATTGGGGCATGGGCACTTTCGGATTGGTGGATTGATGGGAAAGGTCAGTAAATTGGAGGCGACTTGGAAATATTTGTTGAGACATGGTTACAAAGGATTAGGTACAGCTTGGTAGGTATGTACTCGTGATTAGATGATCACAGGTAATTCTCGCTGTGATGATGCCAATAATATCACTGGATTGTTCTCGACAATTCCCCACGCACTTAATAGACGACTCAACTTGCCCAGTTGAAGCTCAGTTATCCTCAAGCAAGACGATGACCTGCTTCTAGCTGAGAAGGTGTTGGCTCGGCATTAGCTGATTGTGCCGAAGCATTCCCTGTGGCTCTATTACTACTACCAGGCATGCGGATTCCGGTGAAAACCGCCGGTATTCTTGGCCTCCATCTGCTTGCTGCTGGAGCAGTGGTGACTTCGGGTGCTCCTCCATCGGCTGCTACACTCGTCGGTCCAGCTTGAGCTTGGCGTGCCCGCCTAATTTGTCGTTCATCACGATTTCGGGTATCCGCATTTGATCTAGCGGATGCTCCGAATATTCCTGGCATACCTCGAATTCCAGTCCAAGCTGATTGTGGCTGTTGGGGCATATTTGCCCTCGAGGCGTGTGCTCTACGTGAATGTCGCTCAGGCTCAGGCTCACCTTCAGGTCGGGGTTTTGGTGTAAAATAGTCCGCCTTGCAAAGTGGGCAGCAAGCACGACGACTCGTCAACCATGGATCTAAGCATGAGGCATGGAAAGCATGACCACAAGTCAAACCACGAACGTCATCATCCTCTTCTAGAGAATCAATGCAGATAGCACATGAATCTCCTGGGTTGTTGAGGAGCTCGGGGGGTACGGCGGTATGAATATGGTCATCCTCGTCATCATCCTCAACGTCTTCGACTGTTGCAATATTCTTATTATCGATTGTGCTGGCTCTCGTTGGGACTTCTTCCAAATGATGTAGTTCTTCCTTACGCTCCCCGGTCGTTGCAGGTATCTTCTCCGCAATTACCGCATCCATACTCTTTCTGTCGCCATACCCACCTCTAATAGTATGTACTGGCGATGATGGTGTTGCTTCATCTCTGTTCGAAGTGGCTGTGGCTGGCCTGGTGTTGATAGAATGCTTTGTGCCAACAGGCGAAGATGGTTCTACACCCTCCACTTCTGCCACGCTTGCAGCTCGGCTTGGCGGCGCTGTAACACCCCCACTAGTTGGTAGTCCTTCGCTAGCTCGATTTGCTACCCAGGTTTTGTATTTCGTCAAAGGAAATCGTTCGTTCACTTCGTCCATGGTCATAAGCTTCTTTTCCCGGCGCCTTCGGTGTGGTCGGGGTGGCATATTATCGAGATTAATTGGGTTCTCGCCCATTTCTCGCGCAGCCCGATTCCTAGCATTGTATCGAAAACAGTATTTGACACCAACAATAATCCTTCATAAAGGTTAGTGATAAGCAGTCATTCGAACCCCTTAAGATACTTACCATAAATTTGTAAATACGACACCAAATCCCAGCGCAACAAAGAACAACAGTGGTGAACTAGTCGGGCTACTGTTGTTGTTGGATGATGTTGGTGTAGATGGAGTAGCAGATGCTGAGGTTGACGAGATCGGGGACGAAGTTGCTACTGTTGACGAAGGTGCGATTGTAGTCTGCCTCCCGACGATCTTGATGACCTCTACCATTCCATTAACTAGCGCCATCTTTTAGTTAAGTGATGTGTTGTTGTAATTGTGCAGCGCCGTTCAACTCTCTAACTTTCCCAGTGTTAGGTCGTATGAGTGGGTCAATACAATACAGGATGAGATTATTGATTGCCGGAGTGGTCGTGAATGAATCAAAGAAATCCTTTTACCGAGATCATTTGAAACTATTGATTAATGTTCAATTCATATGAACCAATCTTTTCCAGTTCCCAATGATCAATAATAGTATTGAAAAGAGCCAATATTAAAAGTTGAAGTGAGAGGTGAAAGGAAGTAAAGTAAAGTAAAGTAAAGTGAAGCGATTCACACGCGTCCTTTCCTTGGTGCGACGATGTGCATTAATGGGGGATGGGGGAGATGGGGAGGGGGGGTGGATGGATAGATGTATGGATGGATGAAATCGAGAGGCTGTCTTTGTGGATAAAGTAACAAAAACTGGGTGTAGAGGGCGAAGGCTGGAGAAAAAAAGATGGGGTCAGCAAGTTTAATGGATGATAAATGGGATCGTACAACAAAACAAGTAAAAATTTACTCTAATCAATTGAAAAGGGCCATTTTTGAATCTCACTTGGAAACATACCTTTTTGATTATTTGACTTTGAGTTGGGGGTGGGTTGAGAGTTGGAAGTTGGAGTTGAATTGGAGTTGAGTTGAGTTGAAGTTGAAGTTGAAGTTGAAGTTGAAGTTGAAGTTGGAGTTGGCTTAATAATAAGAGATCAAAGTCTTTTTGATTTTTATTAAAAAGATGGCTAAAGAGGAAGTCAAAGCAACCGACAATTATTTGCAAATCGAGCTGAAAATTGATTAAATCGATGGTCGGGGACTCAAATCGAGTCAGGATGTAAGAGTAATGATAATGTGATGAAATCGATGGTTAAATCAACAATGATCAAAGAGTACTCGAGTGGTTGAGTTTTTGTTTAGATATTTTGATTGAATTTGACTGGATTTGACTGGATTTGACTGGATTTGACTGGATTTGAACGGAAACAGATATTGATATTGATACCGTTACCGTTACCGTTACCGTTGCCAATATAAAATAAGTTGGAGTGATATGTGAGGGTTCCTGATTATTGATTGATTGATAGGTAGATGAGTGAATTAAATTATAACAAATGATGTTCATACATCTTAGGTACATAAGATCCATACATACTCATATACCTAGCTAGTTAATAAGGTACTTCCCGAATGCGTACAGACAGGTTTTGGAATTACTTTTTGCGGAGTACTCGAGTAGGTAGATAGTGCATCTAAAGAATAACCAGGTATATGTAAGGTAAGTACTCAAATATCGTATATCGTATCGTATATCGTATATACCGGTAATAGCATTTGATAATGAAGAGATCTATCTTATTAGAAGTGAAGTGTGAAGAATATTATTATCATCTGAGTGAACAGGTTTGCAAAGAAGAAGTGTATAGTACGCAAATAGAGAAGAGAGAAATGAAGATAGACACTTGAGTAGATAAAACTTCCCAATACTAAAAATACAAGAACAAAGAAAAAATACAGGAATAAAGGAGGTTGAAGTTATTCAATCATGGACCTGGTAACTATCTACGAAGCTCAATGTGGTAATGGTTATGGTTATTATGATGATGATGATAGCGATAATATGAATATCTCTACTAGATCAGATCAGAAGCGTGAGGTGAGCGAGGGATTTCTCTAGTACAGTATAAATAGCTACCTAGGTAGTATCATCTATTTGTATTATACCAATGGTAGCAGGAGCAGTCACTTTAGCAATATGTAAGTGATTAATATAATACATACATAAGTTTACTTCCATGTACGCCGCCCTTTTCTCCTCTCCCACACCACCGAGTATTTGAAATACATTTCACTTCCATACACAAATAAAAGAGCAGTCGGGTCCTACCTACCTAATACACCTTACAAGTTTGGTAACGGTTTACGGCAAACGGCCATCCGTAAGAAATGATTGGACTTCATGAAAAGCATCGACTGTGTTGCAACACTTGCAATGGGCAAGACAAATCCCGAATGGTAAGCCACATGAAATCTAGATATTGATCAGATACACACTCCGGAATTCTCCTAGTTACTCTAGATGCATAATCTTACCTATCTACCTACTACATCGTGGATATCTAGGTATGTATGTTCTCACTTCCAAAAGATTTTCATGAAGTATGGATAGACCGGAAGCGATCATGAATCTTCCCAAAACATTTAAATCTGAGACAATCATGCCTCCTTCTTTTAGACGCAAAAAATGGCAAGAGATGGGATTACAGTACATTCAGTATATGCATACAACATCCGTCTCAATACAATCTGAACTGATATCATTGGATAATATCAAACCGGGGATTTCGGAGCGCGTTGAGTTTGATACCAAACCATCCCTCCTTGGTTCATTATGCAAGACCATAGAAACCTGGAAGGTCGCAGAGTGAGGTGATATCCCATGATATCTACCAGTACATCACTGGTTTGATCTTTCCGATACCAAATCTCTTTCATTGTGAAGTGGACTGTTTTGTGGATTATCAATGAATCTCTTCCCCTTCCCAAGCTCAAAGGAATTGAGATTGAACGCGGTTCTCTTCTCGTTTCCATGTATCTGGCTGGTGTATCGTATGGCCACTTTCATACATGCAGTCAACAATTGATCGATTGGCATATGTACATGTCAGAAATCCTACCTCATGAAAGTTAGCGGCCAAGCAATGTCACGTAAATATAGGAACAATAAACTTTTGGCCGAGAGTCTTGAGTATTAGATCACGGGTAGGTAATGATTCTTGATGATTCGTGACAGTGATAAGATACCTTCCTCTCCTCTCCTTTCTCTCCAGTCAAAAGACTCAAATCCGTGCCGTATCTTCCAGCAGTGGATTTGTTCACCCATTCATCATGATCTATGATGAAAAATCAAGCTTTTCTGATTTTCCCCTCGCAAAACCCTTGTAACCTTTCCAATTAGTTCTGCACATATATGACGCTAAACTTTACAAAGCGACGATCAATCTCGTCTGCCGAGAGACCTTTTTTTTTAAGGAATGACCCGTGTTTTTCAAATACCACACAAAGATTAACACCTGACAACGAAAGACCTAACACCTAGGTGACCATCTAATTGACCTTACATCATCTAAATCATTCTCGAGATTTGTGATTCGATAAGAGATTCTTTATGTCCTCATTAATCACACGGCTTCTATTTGTCCACAACACTTCTATCTAGATCTATTGCTAAACCCTGTCCAAGATTACAATTCCCGATTCCCCCCTCCAATACACCGTATTGAATACGCTTTGGACCTTTTGATACAATTCGGGAACGATACCTACGCGTGCAGTAGGAGAATCGGAGTTAATCAGAAAGATTTCCTCTTTCGGATATATCTCAACACTCCAAACACCACTCTCTCAACACCCACACGTTCTTTAAAATATGCCACCAACTCAGTTGCCCGCGTCGGGGAACCCTCTGTTCGTATACCTAGCTGATGCAACCTTCAACGTCTGGAGAAGATCACGATGTGCTGATAAATATGTGAATAGAGTCTTCTTTGATATCACAATTGGAGGTTAGTCATCTTCACGGCATGATCCATCCAGAAACTATACTATGGTTCATGCATATTTTTAAACACGGAAACGGCGGAGTCTAAATGTTAGCATTCTGAAGTACCGGGTCGTTCCACATCAACTCGTGTGATCGCTGATCTCTTTGTCTTTTGCTTATTTTGTCCACGTGCTTCACTCCCCTTAATTTTTTGAAGGAGTGTTCCGGTATTTTCAGCTAGTAGCTTGGGGAACCAGTTTTTTTGTTTGTTCATCAAAGTTCATCACGTGTTATCTTCGAACATCTCCAATTCTGAAGATGGTACATGAATCTCTAACATCAACCAGGTGAGCCACTTGGTCGTATCCAATTTGAGCTCTTCGCCGATGTAGTTCCCAAGACGGCCGAAAATTTCCGACAATTCTGTACCGGGGAAACCAAAAATCATCTTGGTAGACCGCAAGGATACAAAGGCAGTAAATTTCATCGAATTGTATGACACCTTCCCTCTTTCGCTGATTCACTTCTAATGTGTTATATAGATCAAGGATTTCATGTGTCAGGGTGGTGATTTCTTAAATGGAGATGGCACGGGTTCTACTTGTATTTATGGATTGAGTAAATTCGATGATGAGAATTTTACTCATAAGCATACGGAACCGGGACTTTTGTCGATGGCGGTATGTTTTTAGTCCAATTTTCCTGGAGCTCCTGGAGCTGGATATGAAACTAATATGGATATAGAATGCTGGTCCAAATACCAATGGTTCTCAATGTAAGTCATCTCATCTTTTTATATCTCATTTGCATATCCCCTCCTCTCCCCTCTACTTCATCACCACACCCAAATCAACCCATTAATATCCCTCTAGTCTTCATAACCACAGTCCCAACCCCCTTCCTCGATAATAAACATGTCGTCTTTGGCAAAGTAGTTGATGGAATGGACGTCGTTCGTAAAATGGAAAATACTCGCACGAATCCAAAGGATGCTCCGCAGTTACCTGTCGTCATTTCTCTATGCGGAGAAATGTAAATATGGAAATGGAGATATGGATTTCAGATCAGTTGTGAACGCGATGGGAAAGTGAGAGAGTGTGAGAGAAAGATAGGGCTCTTCTGTTATAGAGCGATCTAAGAAAGTTTTTCCAGGAAGGACAATAGATGTCAAATCTGAACCTATTATATCATAGGGTATTAAGATATTATATTGAGATAGTGAAGGATAAGATAGAAAATCTCATCTTATTTATCTATCAATCTAGTTTTTCCCCCTCCTAAAACTCAAAGTACATCAATCATCCATTCTAACGATTACTATTTTCCTCGAAACTCACAATTATCGAAGTACATATATACACACATACATCCTTCCAATCTCCTCTTTCCCCTCTAAAACTTGAATCCATTATAAGTCTCAACTAATTCAATCTATCTATCCATCATTTATTCATAATTCTTTACACGCAAATCGTTGATCATACCATCTCTCTCTCCCTCTCTTCCCCCCTCTCTCTCCTAATACGACTGATATAACATCTATCTCATCAACAACATATATAAATCATACCCAAAACACAACACAACACAATATATCTCAACCACACTTTCACACTTCCACTTGTACCCATCATCATTATCATCATTATCATCATTATCATCATTATCATCATTATCATCATTATCATCATTACCTCCCATCTAGAACTCTGGATTCGATCACATCCTATCCCATCCCATCCATACAAGAAACCTCGAAAGCAGGCGAACAAGCAAACCAAAAAACCAGAAAATGATTTTTTTTTTCTCCAAATGAAGCTACTTTGAAGTCTTAGATTGTATTCTATATAATAAAATAACAAATGTTATAAGTTATAAAAGTAAGATAATAAAGAAAATAATAAAGGAAATCATAAACAAGTTAATATATAGATGGATAAGAATTGAGATATTAAATCAAAAGCTGAGAATATATAGAAAATTAGGAATAGTATTGTATAATTATACTAGTCGAGTTAAATAATAATATGGCTACTCTTAAGTGTGATAGAATACTATGTATTCGAGCGGTACATGCACTCAGTATGTGATGATTTGGAACTTGGATGTTTGGAGCAGGTTAGGTGTATATTTCTAGGTGACTGTTCTATTATATAGTATCTATCTATCTATCTATCCTTTCTGATCATTTAATTTCATCTTATCGATTGGATTAGTCAAGATTCAAGAACCACCTTCTCATCACACGCATCACACAACCAAATACCATTTTTCAAAATTCAAAATTCATAATTCATAGTTCAAAAGAGTTTTTCCATTCATTTATAATCATTCTATTCATAACCATTCGTAACCAGCTACGAACGATATGATATCTAATATCCTAATCTCCTAAACACCTAAGCACCCTCCCTTCCTTCTCCACACATAAGAAAAACAAAAAACGAGTGTGGTAAAAAGCCATGCAAGCAAGTCCAATGGGGTATCATCCATATTCACCTCGATATCCATATAATTTTTCCATCCATATTCGTTTCATGCACCAAACCAAACCAAATGCCTCGTCCATATTCATATCCATATGCTCCAAATCCAAATCCATCACCGCAAGCAAAAAGTCGTCGTCGTCATCATCATCATCATCATCATCGTCATAAAAAGCAGAGAGTAAAAGTAAAGTAAAGTAAAACGTAAAGTTAACAAAAGAAAAAACAAGCTGTGTTGTATTGTGTAAACCAGCCAGCCAGCCATCCCTAAGAACCATAAAGAATTCTAAGAGAAAAGAAGAAGAGAAGAGAAGAAAAAAACCGCCTGCAAACTCCGTAGTAATGTAAAAAACAAAAACAAACTGAACTCCGAGGGTATCCTATCTATCTATCA
Source organism: Botrytis paeoniae (assembly GCA_004786145.1). Taxonomy (NCBI): domain Eukaryota; kingdom Fungi; phylum Ascomycota; class Leotiomycetes; order Helotiales; family Sclerotiniaceae; genus Botrytis; species Botrytis paeoniae. The sequence goes on along the minus strand of PQXI01000016.1, from coordinate 217,244 downwards.
ATTTTGGCTGTGCTATGCTATGCATGTAATTGAGTTGCCTCAAAGGAAAAAGGGGGGTATCTATCTAATCTATCTATCTATTTATCCACTCATCTATTCCTTCACTCCATCCGTTGAATCTTTCCATCCCTGTTTGAACTCAATTCACGTTGCGACCTCGGATTTGGAGGGAGCGCTTCATGAAAGGTTGTATGGCAGGGTAAGGAGCGTAGGAACCGCTTGCAGAAGCCACGCCCGAAGAGACTGAGGTGCTTGCTGATGCGAATCCAGAAGGAGAAATTGAGGGAGCTCCAACGCCTGTTTGCGCACCGGTGGCGACACCTGTTGGGGTTGTGACGCCGGAGGTCTGAGTGACGTAGACGGTAACGGTGGTGAAGCCTTGATGTGTAGAGACTGAGGTAGCGGTTGCTACTTTTTGGGTGGTGGATGATTGTTGCTGAGCGGTGGATGACTGTTGCTGAGCGGTGGATGACTGTTGCTGAGAGATGGAGGCTGCAGTGGTTGGTTGAACGTGAGCTGTTGTTCCAGCTGCAGCGACGGCGGTTGGCTTAGCAAAAAGATCGGTAGTTGCGCGCATAGACCATGGTTTTTGAGCGGCGGTGGGATCGACGACAAAGGGATTGACCATCTGACTCCATTGCGCAGCGTTGTTGAGATCTTGAGGTGCAACATAAGAGACTTCTTCCTTATTGGCAGTACCAGTGATGGCGATGTCGGCACATGAAGTGTAGATTTCGCTGACGGTTATCTTGCCAGTCTCTTTATCCATGGTGGGCCAATCCCACACCCAGTAGATGCTGTAATCCTTGTTTGCTTGTGCTTCTGCTGGGATTTGAAAATCGGTCTGGCACCAGAGGTTTATGCCCATTTCACTTGTCGGTGCGAATTTATAAGCTTCTGCTCTTGCCATAGCAATAGTAACTTTGTTGGTTGGTTCATCAACGAAAAGGTTGCCATTAGTATTGCCTGCAAGAAAGCATGCCATGTCATCAAAGTACTGAGTGGCAAGAAGCTTTCCTCGCTTGTCTCCACCAGTTCCATCTTTGTTCCATACTTTGTGAATGGAGTTGAATTTGTCGGTTGCTTTGCTGTCAGCTGTACCGTAAACGTAAACAATACCGCTGCCAAAGCCCTTGCCTTGTTCTGGAGTGTCTGCTTGTGTAGGCTCAGTAACATGTCCATTCTCTTGATATCTGACGGCAACGAAGTCTCCTGGAGCAGCGCTCAAAACTTGTTGAGACGAGTCTAGAGGTTTTGCTCCTGGTACTTGTTTTGGGTTACAGATCGTGGTAGAATCGGGAACAGTGTTCAAGAGTTTCCAGAGGTTGTCATCGGGGTTGTATGCTCCAGTCCGGGGAGTGTAAGCACGGGGGTAGCCTTTTGGAGTTGTGAAGGTTCCATTTCGTGCAATGACTCTCAGTTCATCTGCCCATGTATGAGCTGTGGTTATTTGGAAAAACAATACGAGAGCCGTAATGCTGGTTGAAATTGTAGACTTCATGTTGAAGTTTTTTGAGTTTCGAGCTGTGTGTGTGTTTGAATAATTGAATCGGAGGATTTTTTCTTGCCTGCAAGGATGTGTACTTGATTTAAACTTAGGGGTTCGAGTTCTGCTTCTTCTGATCGAGTTTTTTGTGAATTTTTATTCGATTCGGAGAGTTGTGAGATTGAAAGAAGTAATGGTTCGATTTATGAAGAAGAAGACATTGAAAGGTTATTGTGTAGAACTTTATAGATGATTCCCGGCCAGCGTGAACATTGTTTAGTATGACTGAACAATAGATATACTCGAGTAATAACAATGATTATAACTAAACAAAGACTATTGTATGAATCGAAGGTTCTTTATTGTGACAGAGAACAATGGGGTGACTCCTCAAGCGAACTCGAGTGAATGCACTCGAGGAAAGGAAACAAACAATAAAACAATGCAAAGTGAGATAGACGCTAAGAAGGAAAGTTGAAAAGTGAAGGTCCTTGGCATATGCTTTCTCTTTGTACTTCCAGAGACGAAGAAGGATTCAAGGAAATGTATCACAACAGACCGGCTGGTATAATGGAAAGGAAAGAACAATAACTGGGGAACACTGTATTGAAACTGTTTCTTGTAAACAAAGAAACGAGGAATGAATGAAAGAAAGAGAAATATCCAAAGCAAACAATTGGTTGGCAAGAAAGCTTAACAATTTTGACAGTACCTAACTAGTAGTGCATACCCCTCCAAGTACTTTCCAAGTGTCTCCCAAGTGTCTCCCAAGTGTCTCCCAAGTGGAGTATCGAGGTAAACTTTGTAAGAAGAGAACGGCCAAGGTCCTATCGTCGGTCCCAAGTATGAATATTCTGATATTGGAAACATCTTCTGATGATTAGTTTGAATAACCTAAGAGCCAGGACGTGTTTTTGCGGGGTTGTGCAAGGGGTAACTCGGGAGAGAGCATTGCAAGAAACGAAATGTCGCGAAAATGCTTGGTTGATGGTCAAAGTGTTTTTTTGCACCTTGTCGTAATTAACCATACCCAATTAAAATAGTCCCATAAGGTCAAGATGGGAGTCTTAACGTTTGCTTTAATTACCAATCAACTGATATATCTCAATTCATCTGTGGCACATTTTTGGTCTGGATGTCGGAGGTTGAGCCATTTAAGTCGATCCAAGTGGCTTGAAAAGAGGCATAATCGGGAATCCCTAGCCAGGAAGTGTAGAGAGAGTTCATCGATTCATTGTTCGAATGGTATATATTGTCTTCGTTTTTCATCATCATATGAGATAAACGCCGACCTCTTGTCACACCATATTATCATCATTCTAGACTCCAGGCCAAGGTACCCAGTAGATGGTACTTTGATACTAAGGTCATAATGAATCCTCTGATGTTTTCGGAATTTATGCGGTTTGAACTTTGCAGGTCATCTCGTCTGAGGTTTGAGAGAGATGTGATGAAGTGTGTGTCGGTTGAGATGGAATTACAAATGTTTATCAAACAAACATCTGAACTTTGAACCAGTTTGGCCTAGATTTTTCTATGGGCGTATACTTTATACCGTGTTTCAAATATGTTTGTGTAGGGTGATTCTGTAGTGGGATGTAAAGGCCATCTGTAACGAAGAGTGATCGAGTATCGCGGCCCTTGTTTCAAATTTGAGAGAGAAACAAAATGTGACACGTTCCCGTGGTAGATTCGATCTAGATGTTCAGCAAAGAAGTTTGTCTAGAGATTACTGCCGATACTTGAGTAGATGTTCCTTTGAAGAATCGCCATTTTTGAGTCATGTGTTGGAGAAGATACGCCTTTGGCTGTTATAATTTTATCTGAGGGATTATTTGAATATTCTGAATACCCAGGTAGGTACATACTAGTACCTTCTATTAACATCTGCTAATAAATGTTGTGTTCAATGAAATTTTGAAGAGTACTTGATAGATAATACTTTATATATCGATATAGTTGCAATTACATAGATATTGGTTAGACTCCCTCGATACTCCCTAGTACACTTAATACTCCGAAAGAAAATGCATTTCCACTCCACCATCCTTCAATCAGCCTTTATTACGCACAGACAGGAAGATCAGCACGCTCCACTCTTTTATTGATATAACTGCTTACGAAAGAACATATGACTGACTGACTTGAAAACAAACAGACGACGAGTGACTTTAAATCAATTGCCTATAACTTATGTGTTATTATGTTATTTATGATACTATTACCTAGCTAGTGATCATTCGAAACATGTTTGGCGGGCACATGAAACTGATTACTACACCTAGCTAGGTATATGCATTTCACGACATATCTTTTCAACCTTATCTCCAATCCATCATCAAATCTGTTGACTTCACACTTCTACCTACTATCATATCTTGTGCCCCCGCTAATATGTAGCAGTGAGAGTGGGTAGGTACAGGTAGCCTTATCAAATAATAGATGGAATGATTAGATGATGTCATAGAAACAACTCACAGGATGGGCCTTCTTAAGGTCGGCGAGTAAATCATCATCTGATACTTCACATCTCATTGCTTTTCCTTCGAAACAAACAGACTTGAAGAATTGGTCCACAACAAGAATAACAGCAACCTTTGATTTGCTATGAGAGCCATCTCTAATCTGAACACGTCGGCTTCTCCTTCCTCAACGGGAATTATAGAAAACAACCTCCTGTTGTTCTCGTCGCTGGAAATCAAACAGTGATGGCCAACTTGAGCTTAAATTCAACAAGCTTTGTGAGCAGAAGGTTAAATCCTTCTACCTTTGTCATATCAGAGGATGATTCGTATGCAGAACAGCCATATATCTACATTAAATTGGGTTTCAACTACGTGATCATAACGGATACGGGATGCAATTCACCTCGAGACAGGACAATCAAGCTTACATCACTACGTCAATTTATCGAAGAATACCCTATTTCATCCTTTAACAATCAAAGTTTGAATCCGAATGGTGAGAAACCATATATCATAATCTGCACGCATTGTCATTATGATCATATTCTTGGCCTTCCAGAGTTTCTATCGTCAAACCCTACCATTGTAGCCTCAGAGAATGGTAAATCTTTCATCCTGGAAGATTTGCCGACGAATTCTCTTTGTAAATACATGAATGTATCGACACCGAATTACAAAGTGTCACACTGGGCTCGCCAGCTAGAGTACTTCTCGATGCACAACACCCACTTCCGCATCCAGTTCATACAAATCCCAGGCGTAAGCTCGATCGACCATTTCATATCATCCTCTACTATATTCATTTTACTTGAATGTGCCATCTACCGCTTCCTCCTTCTCTTCCAAAACTCTTCCTTAAAGTGCGATCACTAATTCCCGGTGTTAGCATACACCCGACTCACTTGCCTGGTATGATATTGAAGAACAATATTTGTTTGTTGGGGATACTCTCTACACAAGACACAGATATCCTGTCATATCCGAGCTTCCAGATGAGGCAGATCAAAACCCTAGTCTACCTTCTACTCAAGCCGCGATAATATTTCCGGAAGAGGGAGGCAATTGGATTCACTACATGTCATCACTCAACCTACTCTCATCTTTCACAAAGCATCGAAATTTTGAACTCAGTCGGCTACATGAATCGAGCGAGACAGCGGCACCAAGAGTACGACTTGCTTGTGGCCACTTGACGTATGCAGTAGATGCGGAGGAGATGATTCTCGAGGTACAAGCTTTGTTCTGGAGGATTATTTCGGGAAAGGTTGCAGTGAAAAGGACTGGCGTGAAGAGAGGGGTCATACACGACTATTGGTTGGAGAGCGATGAGTCTAAATACGGAGTTATGGCACCTCGTCACCTCGCCGAGGAGGCGAGACTACACTTTTAACCCAAGCAATGAGCAGCAAAGTATCTGAAGTATTGATTTCCAGCCTCAATGTCTTGGTATGGCTGTGATCTCGATCTCAGCTATTACAAGGGCAGTTCTCTAGCTGCAGAATTCGCTACATCAATTCGCGATCCATGCAAGCCATCAAAGGTCTGGATAGGGGAACCTTGAAATATCATTCTTGACCGCTACAATGCATGCAATTCAAGGAACAATTGACGTCCAAAATGAACTGAATTTGACATTGACATGTCCGCACCACAGAAACACGTGCTTTATCCCCTTTGGTACTTCTGATACGCAAATCATGAAACGTATCCGAGATGAACGTTGATTGAAACGTTGCATTGCTTTTGTATAGCAGGGCTACCTTCCCGTTGGTCGTATGGTACTAAGAGCATTGCATACATCTAATTCATTTGAGCGTTTCCAAAAAAATCTCCTTCAATTTCATCCCAAACTCCCAAAATCGGCTATCTGCCCAATCCCACAAGATTTGATCATAATAGACAATAAATATATCAGATGAGACATGCATTCCCATGCTAGGAACCCGCATGCCCAAGATCGGAAAGGCGCAGTACCCCTCCACCAAAGTGAAAGGCTTGGAAGGCACGTGAGATACTCGTGCAATGGCCTGGTGGATGTGCTGTCACGGAAAGGTGCAGATTCCAAGGGTACAAAACCGCTCGGATAGGTGCAGATAAACTGAGGTTGGAGAGACGGGATAGTTATAGAGATGAAGATCGGAGAATTTTATCTCTAATAGCGATGCTGTGAAATTATATTTGGTGCTTCGTGCGCCAAAAGGAGAGAATGTCTGAATGTCTAGGTAAGGTGAGGGAAGAAAAGGGGCATAAAATTAGCTGAAACATACAGGTTCCGACCAACCAGTTGTGCCTTGGCGCCACTTCCCTAGCTGTCAGAAGAATGAAGAGAGTTCACATCGGACCGTTGCACAAGAAAAACAAACGCCGAACTCCTAACTTATTTGGTCCATCCGGACAGGTCCGATCGGTTATGCTTTCCGCTCGCACACTAGAAGGTGTCAATTAATCTACCATTCGAAGCGATTGGTTGGCACATGTGAATAGGGTTTATTTGGGAAAAGATAAGCATTTGAGTGAATATCTGATCTTGTCACAAGCATTGATGAAGCTTTCGGTGCTCCCTCCATATGGCCCATGCCATTAATCTCTCCGTGTCGTCTGCTACAGTCATTGCTCCTCATTATTCTTCATTATCTTTGAACATCAGCTCATTTCCTCCACACCTCTGCACCTTCACAATCATCATGGTGAGACAAACCCAAACCTAGCCTCCACCCCTCGGTGACTTTCACAAAGCTTATTGACTTATCAATGGTCGTTGCACAAACCATCAAATCACATCATAACTAGATCGGCCCAGAAACCCATTTCAATATTCTCCCCTACAAAAATGCCACCGACAAAGCTGTCGTATAACCCGATATGCACACCACAATGCAGAATCCATGAAGTGGTTTCTACTATTGTTCTCACCGTGGTACTGCATATACTTTGCAGTAATCAGTACTTTTATCATTTTGAGTTGTGTTGTATGCGTAAGTGACTTGGGATCGCGTCCTGGAATACCTTGTATAAAGTTTTTACCAATTGTTTGTATTAAAGACCTGGTCGTTGGATTGTTGTTTTCTTCTACGTATAATATTCTGGCAATAACTTCGCTACGTTTTTATTCCGCTGCTTGAGGGTTCTCTTTTCCGCAATATCATTTCGGCATCGCCTACTTTCCCGCAGGAGGTCAATTTGTTTGCTACAGAAGATCTGTCATCCTACAATATCTAGCAATCACTCATACTGGATTCCTATCTGAAGCTTCCTGGTAAAAAACCAGCGGCATCTAGTATCCGTTGGTCGGTCTTGGTGGCACCTTCATACTCCACACTTTCCTCTCCATTTGATTATAAAGAGCTGGTAAGCTTGACATTCTGTGAATCATACAATCCTGTCTTAAGATCCCAGATGATGATCGATGAAAGGAGAGAGGTACTGTGATTTGTTCATCCGCTGGCTCTTGGACATTTCGAATCAAATAAATCATAGGGGAGTTGACTGAAAGTTGAAAGGTAATTCACTTACACTGAATCACCTATATGGAAATCAAGCCCCATACAGACCCAATATCCAAGATCGGCCTCTATTAGCATAGCCCAGGCTATGAGATTGATTCCTTGAAGTTTTGGGGCTGTCAAAGTCTTTCCACCTCTCCAAACAGAGATAAAAGGAGCAAGACTTCCTTCAACATCCTCCCCATATCCCACAACAAACCCAAATAATAAATAACAACACTCTCTCAAACATGCCCTTCACAAGAGAAAGGGTCTACGACCCCGAAATCGCCCAAACCCACACCACCACCTCCTCAGACCAAGACCATCCCCTCAACTCCAAAGAAATCGCCATCCACAGCTCATCCCTCCAAGAAGGGGGTACCTGGTACGCCAAAGCCCATCGCTATACTAGTCGTTTCGGCGTCGAATCCCGCGGTATCGAACGCGTTCCCAGCGATGAACGCAGTACTGCTGGTATGAGTCAGATTGGCACATTATGGTTATCGGCCAACCTGGTCGTGTCCTCTTTTGCGCTCGGAGCATTGAGCTACCCGGTTTTTCATCTGGGGTTTGTGGATACGCTGCTGATTATTCTGTTTATGAATTTGCTGGGGGTGGTCCCAGTTGCGTTTTTCTCAATGTTTGGACCGAGGTTTGGGTTGAGACAGATGGTTTTGAGTAGGTTTTATTTTGGATGGTATGGGGTTAAGATTAGTGAGTTTGCCTCCTTTTTTTTTCCGAATGTATTGTATTACGAGTTTCGCTCGGAAGATCATACTAAAGTCTCTAGTTGCAACCTTCAACTGCCTTGCATGTATTGGCTGGTCCGCCGTGAACGTCATAGTCGGCGCGCAACTCTTCAACGCCGTTAACCCTCGCATGCCAGGCTGGGCGGGCATAGTTGTCATCGCAGTAGCTACCTTCATCGTAACCCTCTTCGGCTACAAAATCGTACACACCTATGAACGCTACTCCTGGATCCCCTGTCTTATAATCTTCCTCATCGTACTTGGTGAATTCGCCCATAGTGGTAACTTCATCAACACTCCTATGGGCATGGGCAAATCCGAAACAGGAGCCTGTCTCTCCTTCGCAGCGAGTATCTTTGGTTTTGCCACAGGCTGGACAAGCTACGCCGCAGATTACACTGTATATCAACCTGTCGACCGCAGTCGAAAATCCATCTTCCTCTGGACATTCGCCGGTTTGATATTTCCGCTTCTATTCACCGAAATGTTAGGCGCAGCTGTCGCTACGGCTATGGCTAGTAACGGAGGCGACAACGTCTTTATGAGCAACTATACTAATTCAGGAATCGGAGGACTCCTGTCTTCAGTCCTCGTCCCCCCACTTGGCAGATTCGGACAATTTTGCATCGTCATCCTCGCTCTCTCCATCATCGCAAACAATTGTCCAAACATCTATTCCGTGTCTCTCTCCCTACAAGTGCTTTCCTCAGCCACTGCACGCGTACCGCGTTTCGTGTGGACCTTCATCGGAACACTCATCTATTGCGCGATTGCCATTCCGGGGTACGGAAATTTCGAATCGGTGCTGGAGAATTTCATGCTCGTGATCGCTTATTGGCTAGCGATATATGAGGGAATCGCACTCTCGGAGCATGTGTTCTTTAAGAAGGGATTCCAAGGATATAGACCCGAGAATTACATGGATGCGAGTCGGTTGCCGCCGGGGATAGCTGCCATGATAGCTTTTCTTTTTGGGGTTATGGGCGCGGTGTTAGGTATGGCGCAGGTGTGGTTCACGGGGCCGATTGGGAAACTTTGTGGTGCGGAGTATGGAGGGGATGTTGGGTTTGAGCTGGCTTTTGCGTATTCGGCAATCTTGTATTGTGGGTTGAGGTGGTTGGAGATTAGGAGGTTTGGTAGGTAGGTGACGTGGTGGGTCTGGGTTGGATGTGTCGGGCTGGGCTGGATGTATAATATATGACATGACATGACATGACATGGCATAATGCGATTTGGGATATGGTGGCGGGTGCTTTGCTTATGGAACTATCATGGCGACGGGTTCATTCTGAAATATATCAGGACAAAGGTTGGCGGGCGGCGAGATTTATGAAAGTATGTATTCATACGTAGGAAAGGAAAGCAAAGCAAGCAATAGAAGATGAGTATTAAATGTTAATGCGACTGACCTCGAATGGTCTTAATAGCCGAACTGGGTATCTATCTTTGTGTGCGTAGAAATTATGCGAGCAATCTTTATCATGCACTGCATTCTCGTGAATCTTATATCATCGCTCCGATTTAAATGGCCTTCCTGGCTCAACCACGCCGCATCACAGATAGCTGCCCTTCTGAAATCGACTGCCAAAATCTGCCGCTTTATTCAGCAATTCCTTCTTCTTTGCATGTCCCAATCGTCCCCCCAATGCCATATCCTTTTCTCTATCAAAACCCCTCTTACTTGGGTCATCCTCTTCCTCCTTCTTTCCCTTTCCTCCTACTACGCTCCCTTCCGCATGTGCTTCATAAAGAGATTTCCCTCTATTCTTAGCATTGTATTCCCTAACCCTCCTATCCGTCTCTTCCGCTGCCCTACTCTCAGCTATTGTACGCGCAGATCCATTACTAGTAGAAGCAGCAGACTCTTGACGGCCCAAGACCGCATCCTCAAGCCGTTGACGCTTTTCTTCAGGAGTTTCAGTCCAGATAGCAGATACACCGGTCTTCTCCGCCGGTGCTTTGGACCCCTTGCCTCCTGTAAACTTGCGCGCTTTCAGTTTGGTAGGATCGATCTTGGTGGTCCAGTCGGAGGAAGTGGGAGGGGCAAGCATCCAGTCTGGACGTTGGGGTTTTGCAGGTTCATTTGATTTAGCGGCCGCGGCCTGGGCTTCACGCGCCTGCTGAGATGCGAGAGCAATGGCGGCAGCGCTTCCTGCTGCAGGAGGGAGGGAAGGCCCATAGTCTGAGTCGCTGTCGGAATCTGAATTTGCTGGGTATGAAGGTCGTTCCGAGAGGGAAGCAGGTGGAGGAGCGGGCCCTAAAACGCGTTTTGGTGGCGGGGATGGCTTTTGTTGATCAGGAATTGAAGGACCATAGGAGTCGTCATTGTCTGAGCTTGCGATTTCGAGTTCATCTGGGTTTTTGGATGGTAGGGAATGTCCTGTAATGCGTGGGGAGGTAGGTTTGGGTGGTGCAGAGGGTCCTATAACTCTTCGTGGTGTGGATTGAGGTTTCTTGGGGTTGGAGGGCTGAACTGATGGGCCATAGTTATCGTCTTCGCTGCATTCTATATTGACTTCATCTGGATTAGTTGAAGGTGGTAGAGAGGGACCAAGAACTCGTGGTGGAGCTGCTGCTTGTATTTTGCGCGGTGGTGAATTAGGTAGTTCGGAATCGTCAGTCGAGCGCTTTCGCTTTTGAAGATGGGGAGGTAGTTCGGGGCCTACGGAAGGCATGATGGTATTCAGTAAATTATTTTTTTAGAGCTATGAAATATCGAGTATGATTAAATGTGTATGTTGTGGAAAGAGGATGTGAGGATGGTTAACTTCAATATTTATGTAACCACGATCCAATTGGATAGTTATTTCCGAGCCGTGCCACACAATCTGAGAAGGTTGCGTGCCTGAGCAATTATCTTCACGATTCAATCAGAACTTAATTCATCACTTGCAGTTGGTTCGGCTTGTCCTGTGAATGCTTGACTTTGTATTAGAGATTAAACGTCGCGAGTGCAGTAAAATAATTGTCGCCGGTTGTAAGCGACTTGTCCTATCACAAGCTTGAAGCTATTACATAGGGTCTCAAACACCACCTTAAAGCTCACCAGCCTATTCAACACAATTACGATAACATTTCGCAAAGGATCAAATTACGACGCTTCCAAAATTGTTTTGTACTAAATGTTGGTCTGAGAAATCAGGTCTGCGAGAGTCCACGGACTGCGGCGCAAACAACTTAAGCTGTGGAATGATGCGCCAGAGCAGGTAGTCTCGATGACCCCTCCTTCGGAAAACAATAGTGGTGCGGAGGAAGATACGGTTGATGAACACGATATTCTCGGAAATGGATTCGCGGATACATCACAGGACGTCGACGCAGAAGATGTAGAGCCTTTGGCTGGAGGTCGGATTTCTGAGCTGCTCCAAGAAGAGAGAGATGAGGGCATCTTGACACCGCAGAAGTTGGGGAATGGTACAAAGTACAAGCAGCCTCAAGATATTGAGAATGCATCCGAGAATGGATCTGTGGGAGCACCTCGTCGGAGGATCAGTAGTCCTATAGACTCAGTCTTATCTATTCCAGATGATTCTCCCTCTGTTCAGGTAGGATAAGTCATGAAGGCAATAGAAGATTGCTAATATTTGGTAGGGCTCAATGTTGTCTTCTCCTGCTGGAAGTGGTATGTTACCATCGGTCGCATCCAGGCCTGGCCTCGATAGTCCTACTCCATCATTTCGACCATTCGACCGCCGGTTCTCTTCGCGTCTTTCCATATCATCCTTAAATGTTCCTCGCTCCAGTTCGCCTGGTTTTATGAGACCACATTCGCGGCAGGTTTCAATTAATAGCCAGATGCTACAAGATGCAGGAGATGCAGATACGCCGTCTCCACCTTGGGAGGTTGTGCGGTGGACAAAATTGAAGAAACTTAGCGGACAAGCATTTTCTGAAGTTGGCAAGCGTAATTTTGGTACAACAACATGTATAGCAGTTTCTGCATCTATAGTGCTAGGCACATCGAAAGGAGTAATTTTAATTTTTGACTACCATCAAAATCTCAAATCTATAATTGGACCAGGTACAAAGGGTAAGCATCCAAGATTCAATATTCGTTTTAGCTCTATAACTGACTACCCTAGCTGTTGAATCTGGCGCCGTAACTTCTATTGCCATATCTGCTGATCACCTTGTGGTTGCTGGTGGTCATGCCAATGGTAGTATTTTCACGTGGGAAACCGCAAGACCAGCCCGCCCATTTCTCCATATTCCATCGCTCGAACCCTTTCAATTAGCGAACCGCAGTGCAGATGGCCATACTCCAAACATTGCGATTCGACATCTAGGATTTTTGGGCACTAGGCACACAGCACTTGTGTCAGCAGATGATCTTGGAATGGCCTTTTCGCATCTTGCGACAAGAGGTATGGGTGCTGTTGGACGAACAGTCCGGACCACTAGGATACTCGGCCGATATCCAAATGATATTGGCACTTCCGGGAAGCCTCGAAAACCAAGCACGGTCTTGGCTTTTTCACCTCTGCCGCTTGGAAATGTAGAAAAAGGAACTGATACTCTAGGTTTGACTGCCATGTTGACTCCTTATCTACTCGTAATTGTATCCACAACTCCAATCGCCCAAACTCAACACAAAGCTGCTCGACCAAAAGAGGTCGCTGCCCACAGCGCTATGAGTGGTTGCCTCGCATGGTTTCCTGCAGTAAAACTGAAGGTTCCAGATCCTGATGATGGTAGTCAGAGTTCTAAAGTCAAGCTGGTATATTGTTGGTCTAACATTTTGACTGTGCTAGATGTGGAAGAAACACCATCTGACAACAAAGATAAACCACCAAGCCTATCCTTCAAACCTCGTAGTCGTTGGAGGGCGGAAGAAGCTATTGTTGCCGTTCAGTGGCTTAGTCGATCCGTTCTCACAGTATTGACGATTACGCAGCGCCTGATTATTTTGGAAGACGTAAGTATGCGAATGACTGAAGCATTCGATTTAGTACACAAACATATCTTTCACCAGGATCTATTTTCCGAACAACTGCATACCTTGGTGGAGCAATTGGACGAAGAAGACCCATCTATGCATGGTGTTGTTGCAGATGCATTTTATATGAGCTTTAAAGCTTACAAGAGTCGAATGTTTCTCCTTGGCTTCAATGATGTATCAATAGGAACACTATCAAATTGGGCAGACCGACTAATCGCATTGATGGAAGATGGTGATTACATTGGTGCCATTCAATTGGCGACATCTTACTATAATGGTGATGCAGATAAGTTGACTATTGGATTACCGGAGGATACTACATTACGACATTCTATGGTACAAGACAAATTGGTCGAGATTATGACGGCTTCTCTCAAATTTGCTTTCGGTCAGCGACAAAAATACCCGGCTGCTACAGATGACCACCTCAAGCAATTGGCTGAAGCTTGCTTCGAGGCATCTCTTAGTATCAACGATATTGATTTCCTCTTCGATGAGGCTTTTGAATGGTATGAGGATGGTGGTTCAGAGGGTATTTTCCTCGAGGTTCTAGAACAGTACATATTGGAACAACGCCTTACCTCAATACCACCTACTGTGGTTAAATCCATGGTTTCCTACTTCGTTAGAAAAGGCTTCGAAAGTCGCTTAGAAGAGATGATTTGCCAAATGGAAACGGCAACATTAGATATCGACGAGGTCACTACCCTCTGCAAACAGCACAATCTTTACGACGCCCTTATTTACGTCTGGAATCAAGCATTGCACGATTACATAACCCCTCTCATTGATCTCCTCACATTATTGGTTCCCCTAGTTCAAAATGGCGAATCTTTCCACGATGGGAACGTGATGGAAGATCCTATTTTTGGTGTTAATGCATTGAAAATGTTTCCCTACATGTCATACACGTTTACAAGCCGAGTCTACCCTACGGGCGATCAACTTGAGGATCAAGAAGCTATGAACGCTAAAGCCGAACTATATTGGTTTCTCTTCTCTGGAAAAACAATTTCTTGGCCAAAAGGAAATACTAAACTATTCTTAACAAAACCGAACGAAGAGATCGAGCCTTCTTTTCCTTACTTAAGAATGGTTCTCAAATTTGACGCACCAAGCTTTCTCAGTGCTTTGAACGAAGCATTCGAGGACTCTTTTCTCAATGATACGCCAGACCGTGCCGTCAATGGTGGCTCAAATCGTGATATGTCGGAGGAGCATGTGTTTGGCCTTTCCGTCAACAGACAATATATCGTCACGATACTCCTAGAGGTGATGAATGCCAACGAATTTGCATCAGAAGATACTATCTATTTGGATATGTTCATCGCTCGGAATTTACCGAAGTTTCCTCAGTATTTATTGCTCTCTGGGACATCTCTGCACAAAGTCTTGACAGGCTTATGTAACTATCCTGGTGAGGATCTTGCAGATGATGCTCAACTCAGTGCAGAATACCTACTTTCAGTATACCATCCGACTGACCTAGCCTCATTAATGCCTTTATTTCAAAAGGCAGGTTTTTATCGAGTTCTGAAAAGCATATACAAATCAGACAAACAATATAGCCAACTCCTTCAGGCATATTTTGATGATCCCGAGGATGGAGAAAAAATATTCGATTGTATAGCTGACTGCCTGAGACCTCGTTCTGGATTAACCAAGCGACAGGTTCGAGAGGTACATGAAGTTATTGAGAAGCATGCAAGTGATCTGGTCGGGCTCGATGCTAAAAAGGCTGCCTTGACTATCCAGAACTATGCTCCTACTCTCCACGAAAAGATGTTGGTCTCCCTTCCTGAACTTTCAGAGATACAGTATATCTATTTGCACAGTATTATGGAAACAGCAACTGGACAAGAAGAGAGCCCGAAACGCTCATCCCCTAGTGAATTCACCGAGCAATATGTTCAGCTTATGTGCAAATATGACGCTCAACATGTGGTGGATTACGTTGAATTGGTGCAATCATCTGATCTCCGACTCGAGAAAGTCTTACCTTTTATGGAAGAGAGTGGCGTTGTCGATGCTGCTGTGGTTTTGATGGCTCGCGAAGGTCAAATTAGAGCTGGTATGGATCGACTGATAGAACATCTAAGGATATTAGAGGCTACTCTGACGGGTATTCTTTTCGCATCGGCTGACGCTACGGGATCCATGAATGCAAGCGAAGCTGTGGAAAATGCTCTTACTGCGCTTCAAAAATATATCAATGTGGGAATTTGGTTATGTCAAAGCCAAACGTCGACGCAGCCAACCCATGTAAACGGAACTCCTAGTAATAGAAAGTCTTCCAGAAAATCTGAACTTCCCCCCGAAGAGGTGCTGTGGTTAGATCTTATAGATATTGCGGTACAAATTACCCGCACACTGTCTCCAGGCCTGGAGGATGCAAAAGCATCAACGTCAGATGAAGTGGATCGTGAGAAGTTCACCACTCAACTCCGTACTCTTGTCCAGCGAACTTTTACAGCTCTCCTAACCTCGACATCAACACCAACGTCCGGCGGTGAAAACTTATCTTTCTTGCGTATCTTACGAGCATTCTTGACGAAGGCATCAATTTCGTCTCCCAACCTCAGTGATTTGCGCGCCGTACTTGCTTCAGTATTTTCAGCATATGCTTATGAGGAGAGTATTCTGAGCTTAGCGAATCGATTACTCGACAAAGATCTCTTCGTCAATGTGCAGTCTATTACTAATCTTCGTCAAAGAGGGTGGAGACCACGAGGCTCCACTTGTGAGGGTTGTGGTCGAAGGGCATGGGGCCCTGGTGTTTCGGGTGATGTATTTCCTCAGTGGGAAGAACGACAAGAGCTGGAAGAACAGGAGCGACAGAAAAGACGAATGCTTTTGAGCGGAGGTGCTCCTGAACGAGGGAAGGGGGTAGCTCCAGCTAGAAGTGATAGTTTACCAAAGTTTGACGATGGTAGTAGTGGAAACAGGAATGGCAAAGGTAAAGGAAAGAGCATGGATGAAGAATCGGCAGCAGGGCCTCGAGATGAGTTAAATGGTCAACGGGGTGGCAATGATGATAATGATGACAAGGGTCAGCAGGAGTTAGGACCACTAGTGGTGTTTGCTTGTAGACATATTTATCATCGGGCTTGTTTGGAGGCGATACAAACCGATGATAATGCGACAAGGCATGGGATTCATGATGGAAGGGAATTCAGGTGTCCTATAGATGGGTAGTAATAGGAATATATTAATGGCATTTGTTGTGTAATATTTTAGTTGACTTGCATATCCTTTTCAAAACTTAGTTTTCCCGTGACGACCACAATTTCAAAGTTCTTCATACAAACGCCGTATCATGAGTCCGTAGAGCAAACAGAATTCATGAAGCAAACCGTTATTGATGCGAAGCTCTTTGACTTCACTCAACTTAAAAATATTCAAGCATTTTGCTTCGTATAGTCCACCGCGGTACGGAAACATCCAAATTTTCCGGACCAGCCACACTTTTACATTTCCAGCCACGCTGCGACTAGTACATCGGTACCTGGAGCTAATTTAGATGACTAATCTGGAAGAAACGAATCATGTCCTTTGATATTGATAGAAAGGATGATCACTGAGGTATTTTGGTATGGAAATTAGCAGGTGAGACCATAAACCGGAGGATCTTGGCCGTATTCCAAGCCACCAAATATATGTGATGTTGTTAGTATAAGGTTCTCGTTCGAACATCTTTCGTGCTTGCGACGTATCCTACTTTTCTTGTCTCACATTTCCTACTTACTCTGAAGTCGTGATTTAAAAGCAACTCGCGAGTCGCAATCAATAATCATTAGATAAATACCCTAGATCTCAAACGAAGTCTTGGTGTTGGATACGCTTCTGTAACACCGCATGAAACTCGACAGCCGGGTATTGAGATTACCGTGTAAAAGAGACCCAAGCACCGCCTCGTTGGATTTGGGTACTTCTGGAGTACTTCTCTGGAGCAGGAAGTCCTGAGTCTTGGTTTTGATACTTTGTTTAAATCAATTCCTACAATCAAACGATAGCGAACGGACGGGAGATATCATTGAATGATAACATCTCATACATTGTGATTTCAGGGACAAGATAATTGGGATATTAGTCGCGAAAATGGACGGCGACTTGTCAATAGTTATGGAGCGGGCAGCCAACGAGACTACAGTCGAATGTGATAGATATGGTAGATGTTTTGAAAGTGATGATGTCCCTTTTTGGCTCACCAAGGTTTGTTTGCTGGTTGAAATAGAAAGTTGTGCTATATACTAACGATGTTCAACAGACGGGACAAATAATCAGATGGTCAGTCTTTTGGGGGCTGTTCCTCATTTTCATGCTATGGATTATTGTCGGATATTGGCATGCAAAGAGAAGATTAAGAAAGGGCTTGAAACCATTGGCATATCATAGGGTAAGGAGGCTTAATCAGACTGTACGAAAGGACAATGCTAACAATGAGTAGTGGATGTTAAACAGGCGACAACGAGCACAATATGACCCAGCCTACCAGACCCCCAACGTATACTATAATCAATTTCCAGCGGCAGGGGGACAATATAGCATGCACCCTATGCCACCGCCAATGTATGATCCGAATGCGCCATTGCCACCCACATATCAACCACCTGCTGGAGCGACTAAAGTCGATCCGTCGCAATGGAGATCAGAACCAACAAGACGTCCAGCCGATGATGGTGGAGAGTCTGCCCCCGATTATGAGGCACCTCCTGGACCTCCTCCAAATCTCCAAACAAACAATACTGGCGCGAGCAATAATCCATTTCGAGGTTAGTCGTAAAGGGATGTTTAATGAATGTTAGTTTTGGGTTGCTTAATACGGCTGGTGAGATTGAAATTGAAGAGGGATCAGCTTTCATGAGAAATCATTGTGAATAAATGTACTATCCGGAATAGAACAATAGAAGATGCTGAAATTCAAAATATATTATTACCCATTACATAGTCTTACACACCACTAAGTGAAGCATTGGACACTATCCAAGGTCCATAGCATCAGGATCATCTTCTATAGCTTCCACACTCATATCTTCTACGTCAGTGTCCCCTCCAATCATACTATTTGTATAGGCACGATCTTGTACAACTTCACCCACTGTTCCATCTACCCCTCTCTCCTCCAGCCTTGCCTTCTCGTCCCACTTAGCTCTAGCCTTCTCCCTCGCCTCCAGAAATGCCTTCCGCACCAAATCTTGTTCCTCGGGCACATTGTGATTCCTCGGAACAGCTGTATCGTATAAGATGAGCTGATTATTCATACCGGCCAACTGTCCGTCTTTATTTGCAAGGATGTGAGGTGGAATCCGTGTTTCTCGCAGATGTTTGGATATGTCGGGGAGAAATATTAGCCGTCCATCATCGGAGGCGTCACTGTCTGATAGCTCATCGTCAAGATCGTAGATGTAGACTTTGTGTTTGGAATCGTCTAGTTGCATTACATCATCTGTATCTTGCTGTTGTGTTCTTTTCGGTTTTATGGGTTTATGATCGCTGGTAGTAAATGTAGAGCTGGCGGTCGGTAGATCTGAGCTTAAGGTGGGTTGCTCAACTGGAACGTAGAGTTTCTGGCCATTGCGCTCTAGAATATTGTTAGCCTGTGAACCTCATGCATTTGAATAGAGATAGTATAAATTATTGTAGGATATTTACCAAGATTAAGCAAGCTCATCCGTTTGGAGAGTCGTTCATTGTCTTGTGTTTCCGCCTTCCTCTTCCTAATACCTGTCGCTTGATCCATCTTAATGACCCATCCCTCCCCTAATCACAAAGCTTCTTTTCTATTATTTAATGTGTGCACGATAAAATAAAAATCAATCTGTATGAACAGAAGAATAATTGTCAATTGAAAATCTTTTTTTTTCTAGGGGAACTTATATTCTTATAGAATTGAGCGAATGAATGCGTTGCGTGGAAGATTGAATCTGAACGTCGCAAGAGTTCCAGGTCCACTGAGTCACGGCTCGAGAATATTCTACGAACCAGAGACGACGCGACTTTCTTTGTTCAACTCGCGCACCACCTTGATAAGTTCCTACAACACAACCTTGTATCGCAAATTTTCTGGAACGTCGAGAATTATGGCGAGCTCTCAAGATACCACTAAATGGACGGCCCCGGTGGTCAGGAAACAATTCTTAAGCTTTTTTGAGAAGAATGCTCATTCTGTTGGTAAGTGGCGGGGTAATTCTTTTTGGTGAAGGGGGGGTCTCTGGGGAATTCCAACCACGATTTTTACCTGAATCAGACTGGGCTTCTTCTGAAGCCATGGCGCCTGTCTGCGATTGTCTGAAACGTCTATTCAAGCCATTTTTCTAACAGAATGCAGTACCATCATCTTCTGTGGTCCCTCACAATGATCCCACTCTACTCTTTACGAATGCTGGTATGAACCAGTTTAAGCCGATTTTCCTCGGCACGGTGGGCAAGACCGATGATATGGCACAATTAAAGAGGGCGGTGGATACGCAGAAGGTAGACGATTGTGTTGCCGCTGTTATCGTAGGGTTGCGCTAACGGGGTTGTAGTGTATTCGTGCTGGAGGAAAACATAACGTAGGCCTATCTGACTCCGGGCTGGAAAGTATATTGATCTGATGGTTTATAGGATCTCGATGATGTCGGAAAAGATAGTTATCATCATGTAAGTTGACACTTTGATATGCTACATTTGAGCAGCTTTAACATGTGAGTCATAGACCTTCTTCGAGATGTTGGGAAATTGGTCGTTTGGCGACTACTTCAAGACAGATGCTATTGGAATGGCATGGGAGTTACTCACAAAGGTCTACGGGTTAGATCCAGATCGCTTATACGTCACATATTTCGAAGGAGATTCGGAGAATAATGTACCAGCGGACACAGAGGCCAAGAACTTATGGTTGAAGGCTGGAGTCAAGGAGGATCATATCTTGACAGGAAACATGAAAGACAATTTCTGGGAAATGGGAGAGACAGGACCATGTGGACCTTGTAGTGAAATCCATTACGACAGAATAGGGGGAGGACGCAATGCTGCTCACCTTGTTAATCAAGATGACCCTAACGTATTGGAGATCTGGAACATCGTATTTATCCAATTCGATCGCCAGAAGGATAGATCTTTGAAGACTCTACCAGCTAAGCATATTGATACTGGTATGGGTTACGAACGTTTAGTTTCGGTATTGCAAGATAAATCATCGAATTACGACACAGATGTGTTCTCGCCATTGTTTGCCAAGATTCAAGAGGTCACAAACGCCAGACCTTATACCGACAAATACGGAAAGGATGATACTGATGGGATCGATACTGCTTATCGTGTTGTTGCTGACCATATTCGCTTACTTACTTTCGCTATTTCAGATGGAGGTGTTCCCAACAACGAGGGACGTGGTTATGTTGTACGCCGGGTCTTGAGAAGAGGATCTCGTTATGCTCGAAAATACTTCAATGCCGAAATTGGCAGCTTTTTCTCCAAGATCCTGCCAGCTCTTGTTGAACAAATGGGCGAGCAATTCCCCGAAATTGTGAAAAAGCAACAAGATGTGAAGGAAATCTTAGATGAAGAGGAAGAGGCTTTCGCTAGAACATTAGATCGCGGTGAGAAGATGTTCGAGAAATATGCCGCTCAAGCCATCAAGACGAACACCAAGAAGCTTTCTGGTGCAGATGTATGGAGATTATATGACACCTTTGGTTTCCCAGAAGATTTGACCAAGATCATGGCGGAAGAGCGTGGCCTTGAGACAGATGAAGGAGAAATCGAGATTGCAAAAGAGAAGGCGAGGGAGGCCAGTAAATCCGTCAAGGAAGCTGCCCACACTTTCGCCAAATTGGATGTTCATCAAATTGCCGAGCTGGACAAGATGGATATTCCTCGACCCAATGATGATGCTAAATTTTCGAAGGGCGATTCAACTGGCAAGATCCAACTCATTTACGATGGCAAGAGCTTCCTTAAGAGCACTGCGGATTTGCCTAATGATAAACCATTTGGTATTCTATTAGATAAGACAAACTTCTACGCTGAACAAGGTGGGCAAGTTTTCGATACCGGAAAAATTATAATTGATGGTGTTGCGGAATTCAAAGTCCTTGATACTCAAGCATATGGTGGATACATTGTGCACAATGGTTACATGGACTATGGAGACTTCAAGGCCGGCGATGAAGTTATTTGCGAATACGACGAATTAAGGAGACAACCTATCCGCAATAACCATACCGGTACCCATATCCTTAATCATGCATTGAGGGAGCACTTGGGTGAAGATATCAATCAGAAGGGATCACTTGTCGACCAAGAGAAACTACGATTTGATTTCTCACATAAAGCTCAAGTCACACTACCTGAACTCAAGAAGATTGAAGATTCTGCAAACTCTTACATCAAGCAAAATTGCAAGATCTACTCGAAAGACGTTGATCTTGATATCGCAAAGGGCATTGAAGGTGTACGTGCTGTCTTCGGCGAAACATACCCAAACCCCGTTCGAGTGGTGTCTGTTGGTGTCGAAGTTGACGTTCTGCTCGCCGAGCCCAAGAATCCAGAATGGCGAAAGGTCAGTGTTGAATTCTGCGGTGGAACTCACGTCGACCAAACCGGCATTATCAAGGACCTCGTTATTGTCGAGGAAAGCGGTATTGCTAAAGGAATCCGAAGAATCATCGCTTATACTGGTGATGCCGCGCATGAGGTACAAAGAATTGCCTTGGAATTCGGCAAACGTATCGCAGCTTTGGATGCTATGCCTCACGGCGTCGAGAAGGAACAAGAGGTCAAGGCAACACAAAATGACTTGAACCACCTCACTATTTCGGTACTTGCTAAGGAGGACCTGAAGAAGAAATTCACTAAGGTTCAGAAGGATGTCCTTGATGAACAAAAGAAGAAGCAAAAGGCCGAATCCAAGACTGCTTTGGATACTGTTACTGCTTATTTTGCTGATTCAAAGAACAAAGACAGCACCGCGTATATCGCACAATTGCCAATCTCTGCAAATTCCAAGGCTATTGCTGATGTCATGAACCATTTCAAGTCTAAGGCAAAGGATAAGACAGTTTATCTCTTTGGAGGAAGTGCTAGTGAGGGTGCTGTTGTGCACGGAGTATATGTTGGTACAGTAAGTTCAAAATGCCCTTTTTACCTCCAAAAAGTCACTAACACTGCATAGGATGCAGCTTCTAAGGGCGTGAGTGCGGAGCAATGGGCCTCAGCAGTCTCGGAGGTTGTAGGAGGTCGATCCGGTGGCAAGGAGCCAACCCGTACTGGTCAAGGTACCAACCCTGATAAAATTGAGGATGCGGTTGCTGTTGCCGAGAAATGGTTTGCCGAGAAATTGAAGCTTTGAGAATTATACCCCAGCCCGAGAGGATTATCTCAGAGCGGAAGCTACTTTTTCAACATTTAGACGTCAGTTTGACCTGCAGTGGCTTGTCTCAAGTAAAATTTGTATTTTGAGCATAAATCTCGATTAGTTGATCAATGGCAAGGTGTGGGTAAGTCACTGGGTTCGACTCCGATCTACCAGTTGTTCGTGACACTCCTTAGGCTATGTGATTTCTGTAATTTCTCTTTCAAAATGAGCAGCTGTAAGTTGATTTCATGTGATTTATCATTCAGCTTCGTTGCGTTCTAAATCATAAAAGCATTTGGTTTGCTTCTTTTCAATACCCATGTCAAGTATCGAGAATTCTCAGGTATTGATCTAGGATATGGAAAGGGTGGTTATATATAACTCTCAACCTCAAAACCGAAATGAGAAAGGGCAACTATCAAGTAGGCGTCCAAACATGCCTTCCAATTTCGAATTCAGAGGAATTGCTTTAAACCAGCTCCCGCCAATTCTGCACAGCTAGTCTAGTCAATATATACACTTCTGGTTTTTCGAGACATCCTCGCTGCTCATTAATCCATATACATTCAACTACTTGTTTGCTTATCACTTTGTAGTATTTGCAACTCGCAATAATGCACGGTCAGAATAGTAACTCTTACGACGAACATGGCAATATTCAAAACAACTACACAGGTTTTCCACCAAACTATATACCCCCAAATAATCCACCTTCTCAAAATAGTCACTCAAATCAACGACCATCACAGCATCAATTGCTAGAATCCTCTCAACAACAGCAACCATTTGAGGGGGGGCAGGAAAATTTTGGTCAGCACAATTCTCTTGAACGTCGACAGCTACATCAGCCGCTAACATTTGTCCAACAACAAGTCCCGTATCAATACCTAACGCCACAACCATCGTCAAAGCCCCATCCATATTCATTGCCTCCAATCCAGTCGTCTCAACTCCAATCGATGCCCCAATCGCAGCCATCGAGGCATTCCATTGGTCTTGATGTCATGATTTCCTTTAAGACTCAATCTCAATCCTCAGTACAAAGTCATCCACAAATGCCCACGGATTCCTCCTCGGACTCAATGCAAAACTTTGAGATGTCGGCCATGTCTGAAGTCGAAAAATCTCAACAAGATATCATGCCAAACACATTTGGAGCCCAGGCTTCCCCTCAGAATGATGCGTCGGGTCAAGACACACACCGGTTGTCTAAATCGCACTTAGGCAGTACCGAAACTATAGAAAATGGCACAAAAAGAGATTTGGTATCTGCTTTTCGAGATCGTCTTCTTTCACGCAGCTACTTCTGTTTCCGTTGGAACAGAGACCTGGAACATATTCTCTCAATTCATATTTCGGAAGCTCTCAATGACGTACATATTGCCATCGGCCAACTGTGGCCCACATTTTCTAAGTCTGACATCAAACTGGCACATTCGATGTTGATTAATATGCAATACCAAGATTCTTCGATGGCCAAGAGACCGTTTGATTATCTTTTCGAGAATCGACTCACCCGGCTTCTTCAATACCTGGGCTGCGACTTAGATTGAGTTTGCAGTATTCGCAAAAACCTGATTTTCATATACAACCAAAGAGTATCCGGAATCGCGGATAGTATTGGAATCCAACCTCTATTAAACCACATCTACTCTACCGGAAAGAAAGCGGTACTTATGTCTAGGGGCAAAGGCAAGAACAGTGATAGGGTTTACAAAAGCTATTTCTATTTCCCGGTAGAAACAGAGGAAAGGAATCAAGTCCACGCCCCTCTAAAAATCCCGATTTATATATATGGCATCTCAGAATCCTTTGGTGCAAGAAATCGCGGGGATATTTTCGAAGTTGTAGGACAAGCTTCTAAGGACAAAGACGATCAAATTTTGCGAGCGGTGATGGAAGACTTGTCGTGCAAGGCAAATGACATAGTTCTTATGAGGAACAATGTACATGACACTGAACCTATGACACTGGATGGTATCTTGCTGGTAGATATCCAGACAGATATCCAGACAGGGGGGACGACACCGCCAGCTTTGTATTTCACACATGGAATGCGGTACGAAGTCAATTCACACACGACCCTGACACGTATTTTGGCAGGCGAGTTGGTAGAAGACGCCTTTTGGAGAAATCATCGATAAAGACAAATGTACGTCAGTATCATTGGTTCCGAAGTTGGAATGTGATGGTATAGTCTTAAGGTTGATGCGTCCATAGGAAGACCTGAACTTAATTGTTAAATAAGTTGCTCCCTAATTTGTGTCAACTACCGAAGTGGAGATAGATTCTCCATCGGTGTGTATTTGATATGATTGCCATAAGCGCCATAAACACCCGACAGATATAATTTTCAAGGCACAGTCACAGATAACGTCCAAGTGACTAGATTTTGTGGTTGTGCAGAGTGAGTTCTCAATTTGAATTTGTTTGAAATATAGGATGAGGTCTGATTCACCAACGTTCAAGGGACAACAGAGGAATGTAAATACGTCTTCGAATGTAAAGTACAATTTTGACCTAATCGGTAAGATTCCTCCTCAGCCTTATTTTGGAAGATTCGAGCTCGGTGTCGAGTTCAATTGCGAAGATCCAAACGTGTATTGGATGTCAAGAAACGCCAGAAACATATATGAAAACCAAATAAACTATTGGTTGGTAGATCCTTTCCAAGACTGTCCTCTTGATATCCCTCCAATCACACATACATTAAAGATCCATTCTCCTTTTCTTTTCCCTGGAACAACTCGTCTTATCCCTTGAGCTACTCGAATTCGTCCTCGTCCTACATCTCCCCCTCTCCACATCCTCGTCTCCTAAGATACACTGCTCACAACGACTGTCGCTATAACTTCCAAACCCAGGACCGGATTCCTCACCGCCGTGTCTTTTTTGCATTCCTCCACTTCCACAGTGACATTTTCTACTGTTGCTAATAATGTCCGATCTTTCCGAACCCGTTGAGCCAGCACGATCCCGCGATTTGGGACGCCAATCTGATGGTGCGGATGTGGGTGTGAAGTTTCGTGATTGGTGTAGTGATGACGATGAGGATGTTTCATTTCCATTCATGATGAGCTGGTTTAGAGAAAAGGGATTGAAGTTTGGACTTGAAGATTCGGAGTTTGAGAGAGACATTGCGGTGGGTGAGTTGAATGGGGTGTCTGGGACGTTGTCTGGGGAGTGAGATACGTCTAGACGGGTATAATCGCGGTGTTGTTTATTGGTAGGATCGAGATAGGGGTTGTGCTTTGGAGGGAAATTCATGATTTTATGATCTTCGAGAGAGTGCTTTGGGAGATTTTAGGTAATGTAGGAAAAGAAATATTTAGAAATTGTTTCGAGTTTCGAGGAGCAGTGGTTGGTTGGTATTAGATATATTATTTGGTTTCTTGTTTTGTTCTTATATTAGAACCGTTTGACTATGTGCATGAGATGGGATGGAAACTATGAGCGAGTGGTGCGACAACATTGCGAGAAAACGGGGATCTAGACATGGCATTGATCTTCTTGTTTATTGCTGATCGAATTTGGTGTTTCGATGTGATTGGAATTTCGAAAATCAGGGCATCATTCGCAGGGATATCATTGTCTGGGATGAGCATAATGTATAGGGCTGTGCAAGCTCGGTTTTGATTCTTGTCTCCACGCTGTATCCACAATTAACACGCGTAAATGGACTATGTGGGGAGATTGAGAAGATTTATAGAGATCGCATTGAAGATCGAGGGGAAGTGAATGAGTTGGAATGTATGGACTGTTGAATTCTAGAAGGGCTAGAATTGGGTATTGGCATTGAAAGTTACTCCTTTGAATTAGGTATGATGGTACAGAACACGAGGTTAAGAAAAATAACTTTCCTCTTCCCTCTTTCCTCTTTGCCAAGTGGGTCTATTATTGACCGGCTTTCTCGGAAAAGTCATAGGAATTAAGGTTTCATGTATGTATTTCATAAAATGAAGATACTTTTTCAAGTAAAACAAAAGTAATCAGGATCAAAATACATCTTACTATATGCAGACAACACGTGCTATCAAAAGAGTACGGCTGAAATGCCCCTTTTCCTTCTCGGTACTTGTAATTTCAGCCAAAATAGACAATGTTCTGCTACCTTCAATAAATCACTAGCACGAGTTTAGAGTGAGCAACTAGTAACGCCCTTGTGTCATTTTTTTTCTTCTCTTTTCTTAGTCGCATTCCATTTGCTCAAACCCTCGCGCATGTTGAAAAAAAAGTCGACTTAACAGCCCCGCGCCCATGCACCCCGGGCACTGACTATCTTTCTTTCAACCAAAAAAAATGCAAAAAGTAAATGAACAGAGGGGGATTCGAACCCCCGCGGGCTAAGCCCATGAGAATGCTAATTGATTGAATCAATTAAGCTATTGAGCTTGAGTCACACGCCATAACCACTCGGCCATCTGTCCTGTTTGGTTGTACATGTGGGGTGTGTTTCAATATATTAACTGTTTGAAACCGAGTATCTAAATAAGCCATCTCTCCCTCCAAGCCATAGAACTCCAATAGCGGGCGAAAAGAAGATCCCATCATGCAATGATATGAGCCGCAGACAGTGTATGGAATGGCGCTTGAAATCCCTCCCCTTTCATAACAGCCAAGCACTTATGAACTGCGGAGGATAGAAGCAGAAGAATGTATGACATGTACATTATTTTTGAGCTACCGTCCGACCACAGCTTGCCAGCCTGTGAACTCTTGGTCATCTTCAATTGAAATTCGAGACTTCTCAGTATGAATTGTTGTCTCTTCTAGACTGATTTTCCTGAAGAGAATGACATATAGATTATCATTAGATACATATTAGAAATCATGTACTCGAGTATTATAAAGTTTAAGGGGTTCTGACACTTGTCCCTAATTGTTAAAGTCAAAGTTACCCGTGGATAAGCCTTCGACATTGTTCATCAAAGTTCTATTAGACTACACATCTCCGAACTACTTCAGAAAACATAATAGAGTAAGCATGATATCTAGGTACCTAATCCTTTGAGTTAGCAATAGCAATAAAAGAATCAATTTGATATTCACTTGTTAAGCTTACATAATATCCCTTAACATAGCATAGCTCCAAGGGAAGGAATTGAAGTCAAAGAGATAATTAGATTTAATTAATGTTCACTAATGATTCTTACAAAATAAACGGTGAAGCCTGACAGCATCAAAGCGAACACCCCTAAATAATGACATCTTCAGGGTCGGCCGCACAGTCTTCGTACATCAACATATATTCGATTGGTAATATTTCCATATAATTCTATCCGCACTTTCAATCTCTTCAGACCAAGCACTTTCTAAAATTCTGTAGCTTGGATCTACTAGATGAAAGTGCTTTAGTGATCGCCTACAAAAGCGTCATGTTCGGAGACTATCAAAACCAGCAGGCAATAGCTATCCCACCAAATTCAACGTACCCCTCAGCGTTATCGATTCCCCCTACTGTCCCACCTAGCAACCCCGATGATGTTCGGCGGCCATCAACATCGGCTCCTACTGCAGTTCCTACTGGACTGAATGCGCGGTCATGTGTTACATGCCGCAGACGAAAGGTTAAATGCGACAAAAAGGTGCCTTGCTCGAATTGTACCAAGGCGCAATCACCATGCGTATTTCCAGCACCGGGTAGAGCGCCTAGACGCCCCAGGGCCGGAGGAAAGCCTATTAGTGATCGAGAAGCGGAACTTCTAAAAAGACTAAGAAGATTGGAAGGAGTGGTGGAAGAACTCAGCGGACAAGTGGAGGCGGAAAATCCGAAGGCTTCCCCATCAAGCAGTCACTCCTCCCCGCACAACAATGTTGAATCGAGCAGCGAGTCTCCTGGTGGAACTGCGAAAACTATAAGGAATGGGGTGAATGGAATAGACGAAGAAATGGGCACAAAACGACAATGGGCCACGAGATCTTTCAATATGGGACTTGCAGCTCCGAAAACTGCATTTACTATGGAAGAAGGAATAGGACGCCTGGTATTAGATTCCGGAAAGAGTCAATATGTATCAAATCCGTTCTGGGCAGAATTATCGCAAGAGATAGCAGAGCTTCGAGCCATGTTCGATGAGGATGAAGAGGATACCGATGGAGATTCCCCAATTCCAGCTCCATCTTCCGCCACCCAGCCAGATCATCAGAGTTTTGTGATGGGTTATAGCTCTGCCGAAGTCAATATGAAGGCGTTACATCCTCTACCTTCTCAAATACCTTTTTACTGGTCAACATTTCTGGAGAATGTGATGCCACTGATTAAGCTTCTCCATGTGCCTACGACAGGAAAAATTATTAAAGAGGTTCAACATAATCTAGACACTATAAGCAAGAGCACAGAAGCCTTGATGTTCTCTATATATTTCGCAACTATCACTTCTATGTCAGACGAAGAGGTTTGTATTTCTAATCCGCTCCTATATGCATTTTTTCTACGCAAGCTATGACTGACGTTCATAAGGTTGCTACTAACTTTGGAGTCGAGAAAGATGCCTTACTAAGAAAGTACCGATTTGGTACCGAGCAAGCTCTTGCCAGGGCAGGCTTCCTCAATACAAACGAAATTATGACTGTTCAAGCATTCGTTATATTCTTGACTTGCGTTCGTAGACATGACGATACTCGATTTGTATGGTCTTTGACTGGACTTGTTATGAGAATTGGCCAATCGCTTGGTGAGTTCTTGTGTAAGTGATTCTCAAGCCAAATTTCTAACAAGCTCAGGATTGCATCGTGACGGAGAGAAGTTTGGGCTATCCCCCTATAACACGGAAATGAGGAGACGGCTTTGGTGGCAAATCTGTGTTCTGGACGTGAGGGCGTCTGAGGACCATGGGTCTGACCCTTCGATATTTGATCATACATTTGATACCAAATTCCCACTTTCGATAAACGATGAAGATCTAGATCCAGACGCAAAGGAACCACCACAGCCTCGAGAAGGAGTTTCGGATATGACATTCGTTCTTATAAGGTTTGAGATATGTGCTCTATCAAGACGCCTTCAATACACTCCACCAGGTCGTGGTCCTTGTCCCATAGGAAACCCAACAAAACTTACACTCGAAGAGAAAGAAGAATTGATCAAAGAGACTGCGGTTCGACTGGAAGAAAAATATCTCAAATACTGTGAGAATGCAGGCCCTCTCTATGTAAGCAAAAGCGTTTATTCATGCTTTATCTTGATTATTCAAGTTGATAAAGAAGATGCGATATGTCATTCCTCGCATATACCCGCATATTCTCATTGCTTTGCTTATTTACTAATCTTTGAAACGGTAGTGGGTAGCGGGTACAGTGGCACGTCTCATATTTGCAAAGATGTCGTTGATAATTTACCACCCATTGATCCAACCTGGTAGGCCTCAATGTTTGTCTCCACACACCAAGGACCGCCTTCTCAAGTCATCTATCGAAATTATCGAGTATTCAAGAATATTGGAGACGGAGGCTTCTACCAAAAAATGGGGCTGGCTATTTCGCACCTATGTATGTATATATTGAGTTTCGTGGTACTTTACACTGCTAACTGGCTTAACTACAGGTACAATGGCACGCCATTGCTTTTATTCTTGGCGAACTCTCTGTTCGCAAGAATTCTCCACTCGTGGAGCGAGCTTGGCAAGCTATTGACAGTGCATTCGATGATTGGAGTGATGCTGTCGGTAGCAGCAAACGCGGTATGTTTTGGCAACCCATGCGAAAACTCATGGCAAGAGCTCGGAGAAAGCGAGAAGAAAATATGCACTCGATGGAAGAAGAAAATGATGAAGGTCATTGGGAAGGAGCTCCTCACGATTGTCCTGTCGCCATACGCAGAGCTCAAACGTTAACGAATGATGCTACCAACGTACCGATATTGGAAGCGGAACAAACTTCAATCTATAGGGAGCAACAACAGAACCTCAATAATGATTTCGGTATGGAAGTTTCTCCACAGGTAGTAGGAATGGGTATGCTAGCGCCCGAGCAGATTCAACTTCAACTTCAAATGCAGCAACAGCAACAACAATTACAAGGCCAGACTCAAATATCTTGGTTGATGGATGACAATGCCTTATTAGATCTTGACATGAATGCCATTGATGGCGATCCTGGTTGGGTTGGCTGGGATGATTTGGCGAGGGATTTTCAAAGTCAAACAGGCCAACAAGGACCGGATGCAAACACTTTAGGAGGCGTTGGGAATTGGTGGTAAACCCTTTTGGTTGCATTGTTCATCACATGTTGTGATCTTTTGATTGAGATTTGGATAATGAATGATTACATGAGAGCGATGATTTACATATAGTTTGGACTTGGAGGCAATGGCGTTTTATGCATCTATATGCATTGGATAATCAATTCATATTCACGCATACATAGGAGTGGATCGATTGGGCAACATAGGTTTTGGATATACAGTATTGATGGGGAGTCACTTTATGATCTTTGAAGAGGTTAAATTTCAAACTCATAAGTATGGGGTGTCTACCAAAGGTCGTCTTCATGTAATCTTACATCCACATATTAGGATGATATTTTTAGATAGCTACTTTTAGAGGACGAATTTTTTGTTATAGGCTAGAGACGAGGGGATAATATTTACTGCATTGGACAAATCTCCTCTTCATTTAAATAGTTTTCAGTGAATTTGAATCAAAATCAGGAAAACTCAGTCTTGCTTCTAAATGTTTGTAATTGTTTAGTATTGGTCATTATTTCCTCATTTTCTAAACTTGAATCTTTCCTAACTTTCTATCTTGACCTTGCTGTCGTCAACTTCTTTCCATCAAAATAATCTCAAATCCGGTTTCTTTCTCAAGTATGACAAGTTTATGATTTCTTATTATTATGAGAGAGTCCCCTCGGGTTTATCCTGCTAAGACCATTCTAAGAAAGCGATAATTCAGTAAAAGTGCTTATCGTGGTAGGTGAATATGAAATTTCTGTCTACTTCTTTGGAGTTCGTTAGAAATCCGACATAGGCAAGCGTTTCTATTCATTAGTATGCATGATCCCTCTAGACAGTATTTGACGTGCTTTCCTGAGTAATCCCGGCTTTCTTTTTCTTGTTCACTGATAACATATTTATTCTGCTTCCCAATCCTTAGAGTTGACTGGGAAAGAAAGGGAACAGTATGAGCGAGTCGGGTTCGTTGAAGGTGATCTTTTTTGGATACTGACTTTAGGCTGGACGAAGCAGTCTCTTTGTTACAGGTATTAGATTGGGAGTTTTATGAACTATATAATGAGGAGACCGAAGCTTTTATTTTGATTGTCGTTCGAATTCATCAGCACTGGCTTAAAGAGGGGAAAATGGGGAAAGCATAACGAGGATGGCGTGGTGATTTAATACCATTAGATAAATATAACATTTATAGATTTCAATGTGAAAATGAGTACATAAGGCGTAATCATTCTTCTTGAATCTTCTTTGAGTTCAAGAATTGAGGACTAACCAATAGCCGAGAAAGTATCTACTCATAGCAGCTCTTTCCTCCAAAAGACGTAGAGATATTTCTAATCCGAGTTAAGGAAAGGATATATACTCTTGATTATCTAGAACTCTAGGAAAACAATATAGGAAAACATTGATATCACTAGACTACACCTTTGAACGTCAATATACTGAGGGATATGCAGTATTTTAGGAAACTAATATCGGGTATGAGGGCTAAGGAACTCGCTCTCTCTAACGTCAATACAACAACAATTAACCAAATACTTGAGCAAGTGGAAGCATAAACTCGGGCGACGCCTAGTAAACCTCCTGAAAAATTATTGAGATGATCATCTTCTGATTGATATCGATTGATCAAGGCATATATGCCTCAAAACATACCAGATTTTCGAACTTTCGGGTTTTCATTAGGAGGAACAGAGGGATGAGAAGCCAAGAGGGAAAGATACATAAAGATGGATTCCGATTGCAGCCATCAGGTTGTGAAAATGCCAGGTACAAGAAAACCAATTTAGCATTGCGCCTTTACAATACGATTTCACTTGTGCCTCTCTTTTTCCTATTAGAATAAAACATCAATATTAAAGGACCACATCGTAAACACTGAATTCACCACACAACCTCCCGCCAAGTAGCTATTACTCACGTGACGCTCGCTTCAGTCTCTGCAAGTTTGCTTTGATCAACAAACGTGGAGTACATGAGCTAGCACAAGCGTCACCACTACATCAAATACAGCAGATAATCCGGCATGGTGTAGTGGCTAGCATTTCCGCCTCTCATTGAAAGCTCTCCAGCTTCAAACAGGTCGCGGGAGACCGGGGTTCAATTCCCCGTACCGGAATGAGACATCTTTTTTAGATTTCCAATTCATTTTGACAAATATGTTGTTCACAGAGTGCTTGCTGGTCAGGGACCAAAACTTCGCTGAAACGACGATTCACTGTAACACACCCGATGCTTGCTCCGGCGGCCATGACTTGTCCGCTTGTCCGGGATATAATCAGTAGATCCCGTCCGTTAGGCCGGGATCAATGGATTAAAGTTTTTGCTTTTGCTAATCCACCAGGAACCAGTTTATCACGCGGGATAGAAACCTCAGCAGCAGCCACTAGGTCCGAAGTCAGTATCAGCTTTGACTGACTGATCGAGTCAAATAGGTGGCATGAAGTCCTTCTTTTGATAATCTCATCTCAGGAGTTCCTCATGCAATATTATCAAATCTTGCTGTGGCAAAAACATTGGTCAATACGAAAAAAACTTTAAAACGCACGATCAATTATGAGGTCAAGATTCGCTGTTCATGATTAATGTAAAAGGGGAATCGATTTTTGATATCCAGGCGCCAGGGATATCCAGTGTACACAAAGTCTCAGGAGAAGGTTTGACTGGACGGATAGATGCATCCTACATAGCATTGTGAAACCAACACATCGATTCCCTGGTAACAACAATGATTGGAGATCTAACAGATTGTTTGCGTGGACCGGGAGTTCTTCGGGAAGTGACAGTAACTCTTCATTCGATTTTGAGAAAGAAAAATTGGTGTGCTGCATGCCTATTAGCGGATCTACGAACACATGCCGTGTGGCGTGATATGTACGCCGAGTATTGCATGTATCCTCGTGCTGTACCGTATTTATGCAAAAGGATGAGTGTTCTCGGCATCGGAGAGTCGGAGTCCACGAAACATATTGAAATCTGATGGATATACATGGCGTCGAAATTCTCGTCGCTGATATCAGTCGTTGTGATTCAAGATTCTCATAGGCATAAAATCATACTTGTAGTCCGTAAAATCGTGGTTAGCTGTATGTCGTACGGTATGATTAGTCAGTCACATAGAAAATTTCTATAAAATTGAGGTCATCGACATGGCCATGCATTTGATCATGACCACTTTGAAATTTTTGTGGATATTCAAAAAACTCAAAAAGCTTGTTCGTGAGAGTGTCATGAGAAAAATCGTACCTTTGAGTGATGGCTAGATGGATTCCCCCACTTAAAAATCTCATTTGCCGAAAAGCATGCATACAAACCGTCTTGCATCCTTGGCTCCCGTCGTCTTCAAAGCTCAAACACACCATTCAAAGTCGAAATCTTAAACACTTTGAGATGAAAATGAAGACAATACTACACAACAACTGTCTTCTTGGTCACTCCCTGAATACTACTTGTTGTTACGGCCAGCTTGATAGAGTAGACCGTTGAGCTGACTTACTTCTTTCAGTGCGACAATGCTACGTGCTACATGCTAACCGCTGACAACCCCCAACAGCCTTCCCGCGACAGCCCTCCCTCAATTTTAGATGGCCTGCAATAACCTGAGTCATTCCATATGCTTATCCGCATCTGCTGTCATACGCATCTGGCTGGTGCGCCTGGTGATCATTGGTTAGCAGAAAAATTAAGCTCTAAATCATACTCCGGCATTTGCTATGCTATGCTATTCATGCAATGAAATGAAAGAATGATTGAGGCAGTGGTCATCAACATGCCATAAAAAGCTCGGGTCATTCGGGAGTGGATTCTCAATCAAAATTCTCAGGCATATAAAGGTAAGTGCCAGCCATGCTGAACCGTCTTGCTTTGCTTTTTGTGCTTGACGCAATACTTTTCTTCCAATTCCAATATTGGATTATGCTTTTGGCTTTCCCGAAAACCAATACAGTATCTCGCAACATAATCCCAACGCTCCTAAATATCCGCACTATCACGATCACGTGGCTTCGATATTGTCCAATCATGTCCTCGACACAATCTTCACGAGAAGGAAGCTTCGAAAGAGAACTCCGCAGCACACCTTCGACTCCTGGAAGAGACAGTCGAAGCCCTTCACCACTCGCCCAAAGTTCCGGTGGACTTTCGGATATTTTGAGGTCACGGGTTTTGGCCAGTCCAAAAGAGTCCGATGCAGAATGCTGGGAAAGGATGTTGGCATTGCAGAAGGAGTATCATTGTTATCAATCTGCAAGATTGGAAGCTGCTGTAGAGGCTTTGGAAAACGGTTGGCTTCTTGAGGAAGTTCCTAGACGTTAGTAGAATCTTCAACTATGATGAATTCTCAATATACATGCTCACACAAGCACAGCATCTCGACTTTGCATAGATCTTATTAACGATGGTTTGAAGGCTCAGATTCAAACATTTGAAACCTTCCAAGGAGACTTGGTACAATAAGAGTAGGCCCTGGTTGCATCGCAGGATACTTATCTGTTGAACGACGACGAGATCACAGTGTAATGGGTGGAGGGAAACGCCGGAGCACGGGTTACATTCATTTGCGAAAGCCAGCGAATATTGGCATTTTAGCATTGGCGTTATGGAATGGGTAAATTTGGACACGATAATATTGGATGGAAATCGATACCCACGGTCTGTAATTTTGCGTTCTTAAAGGCTCATTTATAATTCTGGAGGATAATGACTCCAGAATGGTAGGGCGTTAGATTGGGACATATTTTGATACATAATATAGAATTATCAACCATGGGAAATATATGAGAATCGCCCAAATTGATGAATCGAGCAGTGACTCTCATGCACTTGAGTTGAATATAGCAGGTACATATATTAGTTACATGAAATGGGAAGGCCTGGCCTGGTGTACCATGTCACGTGTCGTCTGTGTTAGGCAAGAGGGAGTGAAACCCAGTGTTGATTTTCCAAACGAGTAGCAAAAGTGTATTCAACTTTTCTAAGCATTGGATTGAGGGCCTTTCTGCATTAGATATTCTTCTCACCTATCATACAATGATCCTCTGTGAATAGATTGGAAATAATGCAGGAATATAATATCAAAACTCGAATGACATTCAATGCTTTTCCTTCTCCGATCACTCATCCAGATTGCAAGTGTGATGCACACCAATATCGTAAAAGGGGGTCACAGAATATCATTCGGCTCTTACGGGAAATTAATCTCAGGTCCTCGCTATGGTTCAGCTTCTCTAAATCACAACTTATCTACGGCTGATCACATATCTTATATCAACCTCCCGTGGTACATATCCAACCGTTCTTTCACTGCCGTATGACCGCAACTCGGTCTGGTTCCGAGTGGAGACTATGTTTTCGGATCAACTACCTTTATCTTTTAATACCTGACTGACAATATCACAGTATCGACACTATGAACTGCCTCGTAAAGCTGGTCTCAATTGATGTGGCTTTGTTTGTTATGATGATGCCGCTTTCTTCTCGACTGATTATTTTATACCTATCAGGAAGCTCAATCAACGTATCCTTCGTGGTGGCACATAAATACCCGGAGATAGGGCCTCGGTTCGGTACGTGGAACAGTACCACAAATGGATACTTTGGCCTATTTTGATCAGTCTTTGTGCCAACAGAGAATGGATAGTAGGGAGGAGCTTCATACTCTACGCTTTGGAATCAGAATCTGCCTATCCTTCTATCTATTGCAGCAACGAATTTGAAGAAAAGGATCCACGACTCAGCCTTGCAAGATGACTCGTTGCTGCGAGCCCCCTGCGAAATTCATGATCGACCACCCACATGTTCTGTGACCCCCACGTATCCAAGTACATTTGCTCTGTAGGTACTGTCAAAGCTTATCGTGACCTCGGGACCATTTACACAAATTTGAAGCAGAAGTCTTCCAAAGTTGTTTGAATGAATCAAACACGAGACACCTACCCGAAAGCACACCGAACCAGAGATCCTTCCAGACTCTCTCGAAGGATCTTTCAATAGTTTGAAGAGGAGATGGTACACGAAGGCTCATTTTTGCGAAATAAAACGGAGGATTGTTGGGATACTGCCAATCATATACTCCGCATGCAATGAGACATCCTCCAGCAGCATGGCATTGATATTGTCCTGTAGATGACCGCATAGACACCTCGTGGCAAAATTGATCTCAATAACGAGTTCTTTTCATCAGTGAGCTTTTTAAGTCTTGTATTTCTTTAACCCCGCCAGGGAGATGGTACAGCTCATTTTCAATTCGTACACAAACATGATATGTCATATCAGCGCAGATATCTGGAAATCGTTCTTACCGTTCAGATGATTCATGCTTCGCAATGCTCATCTATTGTATCGCTATATACAACATTGTTTCCGTCTAGACAAGCTGCAAATCCGGGTCTATTTACGACTTGAGTAACCAAAAACAATTCAACCACAGCGATACTGCACAGTGCAGATACATACCAAGACCTTATACCATCTTGGTAATACTATACACAAATAAGGCTTGTCTCACTCAATATTTGCTGTCAAAGAAACTTTGATAAGGAGCCTCGTCACCACGCTATGCCTTAGCACCCGGTCAAGATTGCAAGGATAGCGATAAACCTATTGCTTACTCGTTTCGATAAATTCAATCCCTTGCACTATCAAGCAGTTCATGCAATTCAGGATTGCATCCAATGCACTGAAACCCACTAAATCTTCTCCAGGACTCTCTGTCTCACCCACGCGATCAATCAAAAGTGGAATATATGCCTTTCAGCTGGGATTCCCCCATGTTTTCGCCCCTCACCATCTGATCCTCGTTCCCGCTTTCGCACTGTTGCCAATAGATTACATCCAGCTTGTTATCACTTGCTTGTTATCTGCCAATCGCAACAATTCTACCTTCGTACTCGATCTATAACAACTTGTTAAAATTTCTGAAAACTCCAGCCATGGAGTACAGAAGAAGTTCCATGGTTATGAATCGAAAGCAACAGGCTAGTACAAACCCTCAGATATATGCTAGCTTCGCCGGTGCTGGTGTCCCTCGGACCTCGAATGGAATCTTAGACGATATGCCTACAATGTGGTGGGATGAGGAAAGAATCCAAACCACTGTTACACGACAATTTGTGTCATCAAAGTTACGTCCAGACGAGCAAGAGCGTCTAGACGAGCCATTAGGCTTTGGCGACGGCTTGACCGATGACACGTATATGGAATGGATTGAAGAGAAGGCCAAGAAAATATTTTTGATCTTGGTGGAATTGGGTGTGCCAGATCAAATATTTGGAGTCATCGACGATTCTTGGGGCGATGATGATTTACCAATACCCATGGACCAAGTTGAGAGGCTACAATTGACCTACGATAGGAACGAAAAATTGGAGAAGAAGTTTTTCCAGCGCCAATTCAACTACCTGCTTAGATATATTGCTAAAGGCGAACATATTTACTACGATGATGTAGAAGTGGTACCGCTAGAGCCAGTAGAGAAAAGACCCGCTAGATCAGTAACCAGTCTTCTGCCGAACAGTATTGACAAAGTTCATTTACCTGGTAGGCCAGACACTGTCTTTCTACGCCGACGAGTACTCTTAGGCACTTCGCCAGACCGAATGCTACATGAGGAATTTCTTTCGGGCATTCAGGCAATGAAAGGTGTTGAACATACACATTTTACTTCCTTGTGGGCGTCTTATATACACCAGGATAAAGGCTACCTACTCTTGACTCCGGCCAACGTCAACTCGCTCAAATCCTTTCTCACAATAATACCTCAATCTTTCAAGATTTTAGCAAAACAAGATCGCCGTATCCTCATTCTAAACTGGCTTCACTGTCTAGCCTGTGCTCTGTCCTTTCTCCATAAAACTGGCCTTTCGCATCGTAACATAAAGCCCTCGAATGTGATGCTCGACCTTGACAATCATATATTTCTAGGTGATTCTGGTGTTTTCCCTACACAACTCTCAACTGGGGAGAAAGGAGGATTTGATAAAGAGACCTACGATTACTCTGCCCCAGAACAGCATCATTATACAGCAGCTTCTACATCCAACCTCCCCAATACCCGGCTAGTGTCGTCGCGACCACCGGCTTCTAGTCGGTCAGCTCACATCCCGAGTGAGTCTATGTCTCAACCCGCTTCAACGTCCCTGGGAAATGATTCTTCGTCAATCTATACCACTTCAACCAGCTCACAATCAGAAGGCTCAGGTCCGTCGCAAACCAGGATACAGAGCAGAGCTGGCAGACATGATCCCCAAAAAGCCGATATATTTGCTTTAGGGGCCATTTTCATTGAAATTATAACATTTCTTATGAAGCGAGCCACAAGGAATTTTGCCTCTCATCGATCATCTAAGAACAAAACTCCGGGTCGTGGTGGAGGAATGCCAGATTCCAGCTTCCATAAAAACTTGGCACAAGTCGACAGCTGGATGAATACGCTTCTCAAGGACGCCACAAAAAAAGAGGACAAAATCTTTAGAGGCGTTTCTCAATTGATTGCGATCTCTCAAAGAATGCTCTCGCCCGAGCCAGATGAAAGACCATCAGCGATGGAAGTCCAAGAGAGAATCTACGCCATTTTGACTGAAAACTGTGGCCTGAGAGACAATTCTGGAGAAAGCAATACAGAAAAAGGAGAAATACACTGCGAAACTCGAATTACAGAAGACCAGTGGAACTTTGGATTTGATCAATTGCGCCTGGCAAGCCAGAGAGCCGCGGCAGAAGCGTGCGCTTCGGTGGCGGGTGATGCGATGGCAAATCTACCGCTTGGAAATGGAGGTGTAATATATGGCGTGGAAAGAGTAGCAACGGTAGTGAATAATGGAATTCCTCTGTCGTCAATGGGAGGACGAGAAGGAGATCGCGTTAGTATCAATACGAAAACTAGTAGTGGAAAAAGTAGTGAGGGAAAAGGTAAAGGTGCTGGAGAGGGAAAGGCAAGACCTAAAGCTAAGGCTTGGCAAGCTCCCATTTATGCTGGTATGTCTATGCAATGATATCTTGATCCATACTAATCTAGTGCGCTTGTACTAACAATTGTCGTGCAGAGCTTAGTTTCGGCTAACAAACCCCTTTTATTGCTGAATCGCCAGCGATTCGCGATTCTGAATTGTGACCGTTGAAGCACTCCGAACGAAAAGAATGACGCAACGGAAGAATTCTTATAATGAGATTTAATAGTGGGAAGGGATGTGTTGAAGGTAGGTTTAATACAAACGGAGTGGGAATACTTAATACATATGAATACTGCTGGCAACGGATAGGCTGTTGCGATAAACTTTATTTTCGGGAGTTTTCTTTGGTTCTTTGGAATGTTTTCGCAACATTAATGGACAAAAACGGAATTGAATGCGATATGAGATGATATGATGACATGCGACACGACACAATTACCAGATGGAGACTGTTATTTCATACGGTGTCTTTCTTTGTAGTATATAGCAGCCAGCTTCTACATATTTAAAACGTATAATACGATTCGGATGAAGACAAATGTACTACATTATACTCTGAGAAGGACCAGAAATTTTTTTTGAGATCTCAACCAAGTGCGAATTGATTCGGCGAGAAACAACATTGACTCTTCTTTTCTACCTTTTCTTTTCTCCAACTCTCCAGCCTGAAGCTTTTCAAACAGTTACCAAATCATCTGTGATTTCCATCAAAAGTAAGCTCAGTTCTATTAGTCTTGTCCAAGTAAGTAAATCAATCGTTTTAAGGTAAGTTTTAAGGTAAGTTTTATGATGCTTTTCCTCTTCTATTCGATATTCCCCCTTGTTATTTCCCCCTTGTTATTTCCCCCTTTACATCATATTCATCATCAATAAGCGAATACTACCTACTAGTAGTAGTATATCTTCAGATACAAATGAAATAAATCCACCTTTCGCCAGGCACGAAAAAGTTAGAAAATGCACGAGCAGAGCCAAGGAGATAAATCATAAAGGAGATTCAATTCAAATCAAACGATATTTTAATATTCAAATGCTCTTTTAGTGTACATTTACGTCTGAGGAAAAGCGTGTGCTATCAAATACTTGTATATTATTACTTTTGGGCCGTGTTCTATGATTATTTGGACCATACTCTAGACGACTTATTATTGAACTGTATTACAAGGTTGATTGCTTCTATAGAGTAGGGAAGACGGCAGGGAAAATGATACTTGGGTGGGCGTACAGATAATCTGGTCAATACATGGACACGGAGATGAGAACGAGGGTCAAAATGAGTAGTAGTGGTATTGGAGCTCGAATCCAACCGTTTCCTTGTCCTCATCTTATTCAGTCCAAGATATGCGTGAAATGTAACCGTCTCACCTTGTTCATTCGTTCATTCGATATGTAGGATCACCGCGAAATTTTACGCTTATTATGTATGCCTTTTCGTCCGATATCCAAAACCCCAAAGTAATGATTCTCTTTCCCATCCCTGTAAATTTTTTCACAATTTAGACTTAATAGACGCTCCCCCTGATACTTTTGTCCAATATTTCAGCTTGTTGAATCTCAAGTAATTTGGGACTCGGCTCACCACCCTCATCACTCTGTCCTCCAGCATCATCATCCCCATCATCACTTTGATCTCCTAAAGCATCAGCCTTGACTCCCTTTCCCATCCCATCTGATTCTTCTCTTGTTAATTTCCGCGACAATACTGAGATTCCCAACCCGTTGTTCCCGTTTCGCCCCTTCGCTAACCTTTTCCTAACATCTTCTTCTGCACTAAATTCGGCATCGCTATTAGCACCACTAGCGCTTCCGCCTCCATCTCTTCCCGCATGGCGTATGCCAAGTAAATCATTGGGACTTCGAATGCGACTACCTAGTCGGTCTTCTATGCTAATGAAGCTGGGTGTTCCATCGGGACTGCTAACGGTTTCTTCGAGACTCTTTTGGACATCTAATTCAGGTGGCCCAGATTTCCCCCTTGGATCGTCCTCGTCTTCGTCGGAGGAAGATTGCCAGCGACGGGCTGCGGGTCGACGGGCTGCGATTGTCTCTGTATGCGTGGATGAAGCGGATGCCGAGGCGATTGGGCGACCGTTCAGTTGCATGGCATGCATGGAGTTTTCCTTCTTGTAGTGGTGCTTCCCGTGGTCGCAGCCATTTGGACAGCCACCCCATCTCTTATGTGTTGGTATTGGGCTAGAAGAACTTGCAGGGGAGCGACCGGCTCCTAGTAATCTGCTCTCCTTTTCTTTGTCCTTTCCAGAGGTTTGCCCATTTTCGGGCGTTGAGGAAGGTGTTTTGTTTGCGGCAGCAATCGCTAGACGCTCTTGCCTCAGTTGAGACCATGTGCGTAGTTGATTTTCCAATATGTACTTCCCGGAATCATTCGATTTGCGCATGATAAGGAACTCGCAGTGATTGACGTTTCGAAGATCTTCAAAGTACTCAACAGAAAAATGATACCATTTCATTAGAAACACACGAGACATGAGTCCGTGAGTCACTGCCACCCATCATGTTAGGGATATTAAGATATACGTGAATGCTAGAACATACCTAGAACGCAAACGCTTGCGAAATCATCATCTCCAAATTGTCTCCATAGACTCTCATTAAATCCACTCACCCTATCATATGCATCCGCCGCACTCTCTCCATTAGGGATCCTATAGAAAAAGTGCCCATAATCTGCTCTTTCTTGCCACATTCTCTCCATTTCCGCACTGCAGGGCTGAAAGTTACCAAAGTCCTGCTCACGAAGGCGGGGCTCTTCATATACTTTTATAGAGTGCCTTGGAAACGGAGAAGGGCTCGGTGAGTCGGAGGTCAGGGTAGACAAAATGCCCTCTGTAGTTTCGCGCGTCCTTCGATAGGGAGAAGTGAAGAAGTGGAGGGTATCATCTGGACGTAAGAGATTTCGCAGTTGCAAACCAGCTTCATGAGCTTGTGTCCAGCCTTCGGGCGTGAGCTTTACTCGGTGATCGGGTATAGTTTGATGAATATCACGGTTTTCTGGATAGGTTAGCTAGGGATCGATAACAAGGCTGGCAGCCTCGTGTATGAAAGAATCGTGGGAACACACTGTTTCCTTCTGATTGAGCATGTCTAATCAAGATGATCATACGAGGTTTTCCCATATTGGCAAATCGAATACCACAGTCTTCCGTTCCAGTACTTTATATGCTTTTGCAGTAAAGAATATTTGAGGAATAACGGAACGAAAGCGAAGGAAGTGCTATCTTGTATTTGTAAGACCAATAGAAAGGAGGCTTAAATCAGATTCTGTAACAACGCCGAGGAAAGAATACCGTGTGAGTTGTTTCAAGTTGCCACCCCTCTCCT
This sequence comes from Botrytis paeoniae, assembly GCA_004786145.1. Lineage (NCBI taxonomy): Eukaryota > Fungi > Ascomycota > Leotiomycetes > Helotiales > Sclerotiniaceae > Botrytis > Botrytis paeoniae. Next base: position 174,326 of record PQXI01000016.1, on the reverse strand, counting down.
AACGATCGTTCGTTATCGCCTTATCGTAAAGTAATTTTGATGTGACGAAACATATAAATGGCATTTCAAAATTTGGCGGGCCTGGCCCAGGCTGCAGATTAGTCAGGGGCTTGCGACAAGGCTGCAGAACCTAAACTCCTAAATAAAACAAAACCTTATTCATCAAACCTCAAAATAGCTACCAAATAGTCAAGATTGGAGCTGTTTTCCGCAATCCAATACATATCAGCGCCGAAATTACACTATAAACATCTAGAGCGAAACGTCTTGGCCAACAACAGACAGTCATCAGAGCATTTTCAACAATGTCTGAAAACATCCCCGAATCCATTCCCACATCCGCCGACCCTCGTTCCAAGCGTCCTCTGAAACGTCGTGCGATATCTCCTCGCTCAGAAACTGCCTCTCATATCGACAAGTTGATGTCCGTCGGCTTGCCCGAAGATGGAAAATTCACAGAGAAAAATGCTTTAGGCACGAGAACAACAGGAGCTGTTCCTGAAATTGTGCAGAATGTGCAAGGAAGTTCCGCAGGAGCTGGATCGGGGGAGTTTCACGTATACAAAGCGAGTCGTAGAAGGGAATATGAGAGGTTGAAAGGGATGGATGAGGAGGTTAAAAAGGAAGAGGAGGCGGAGCGATGGGAGAGGGAGAAAAAGGAGAGGGAAGAGAAAGATGCCGAAAAGACGAGGAAGGCTAGGGAGAAGAGGGAAAAGAAGAGACAGAAGAAAGGTGGTAAGGGCGACCATTCTAGTGTTGCTGCCGGTGCGCAAGCAGGAAAATTCATGCCTAGGATTGATGCAAATGTTGAAGGAGATAATGACAATCAAGTATCTGGGACAGATACTTTTGGAGAGGCACAGGAACAAGTCGGCGTCATCATCCACGATGATGATTGATGGGTGATTCGAGTCTGAAAAAGCTCAACTTCACCAGTGATTTCAGATTCCTGCACAGTCAAAATTTTTATAGGGATTGGAAAGAGTTGCCAAAAATGGTATATTGGCTTGATATCTATTCATCGTCATAAACAGGAACATGCAATCATTAACCGTGAGCTCCATGCTATGGCTAAAAGGGTATGATCAACCATATTATCATCACTTTTTTTTATACACTGACATTGGAAGGTTTATTCCTCCCCACCGCCAGGTGCACCAGGTGCTCTTGCGGCTTTGGCGCTGCAAATATCATCGACCCTCAGGAGGAGGCAGGCGGACTGTAAATCAGATTAGTTAAAGGCTCGCAAACTACTAAGCATATATCCACATACCTCAACTGCAGTTTTGATACTTTGTAATTTGACTGCCTCTGGCTCCCAAACACCGTACTCATTCATATCAACCAAAGTACCCTTGTCACCGTCAATACCCCATGAACTTCCGCCCTCAGCATGCTTTGCTCTCAATGCGGTGAGGACTCTGACTGGACTCTGACCGGCATTTTGAATCAAAGTTCTTGGGATGACTTCCATGGCTTCAGCTACAGCCTTGTATGGCCATTGCTGCACACCCTCAATACTCTTTGCGAGTTGACCTAGTCTGACTGCAACAGCCATTTCAGTAGCGCCTCCACCAGGTGATAATCTGGGGTGGAACATGACATTTCGTGCAACGGCCATAGCATCAGCCAAGTTTCTGTCAATCTCATTTAAGATATCTTTGGATGGACCTCTCAGTAAGATAGTGCATGCCTTTGGCGATTCGCATTTGGTCAAAAACGTGAAGTATTCGTCACCAATTTTCTCAATCTCGAAAAGGCCACACTGGGTTCCAACATCAGATTCCTGGAGATCGTCCACCCTATTGACGACAGTGGCGCCAGTTGCACGAGCTATTCTGTTGTTATCTGTTTTTCGGACACGACGGAGTGCAGTAACGTTTCCTTTCATCAGGTAATGCTGTGCGAGATCTAGAACGGTTTAGCAAAACAAACTATAACGAGAGCAGTCAACATACCAGAGACACCCTTCTCAGTGATGACTAAATCTGGCTTAAGAGCAAGAATAGAATCGCACATAAGCTTGACCTGCTCCTCCTCAATCTGCAAAATCTTGTTCCAATCGTCCTCTTTGCTGATCTCAATGTTCGTCTGTGATTCTCCCTTCTTGTATTCCAATGTGCAATCTAATAGGATAATTCTGGGGTTCTCGATTCTCCGTCTCATCTTTGGGTGGGTAATATCTTTATTGAGCATAACACCGTCCAGAACTCTGCTGTCCTCGATTTCTCCACCTGGAATCTTTTCAACTCTTGCATAACGCTTGATGTCAACCTCTTTCTTGCCGCCTCCGATCTCGTGAGTTACCGTTCGTACAGCCTTGAGTGCTAAGCTGCACATGAGTTCAGACCATCTAGAAACGAATTTTGTGCCGATTGAGGATGAGATGAGTTGATACATTGCTTTATCATCGTTGATATCGACTGGGAGGGAAATCTCTTCAATAATCTCTAGAGCGTCTTTCAGTGCGGCCTTGAAAGCGGAAATAATAACGACAGGGTGGATGTTTCTTTCTAGTTGTGGAAGAGATTGTGCCAACATTTCACCAGCTAGAAATTGTCAGTCCCGTTTCTTACAAGTTCCTAAAACCTTTTCATACCAAGAATAATAACACTAGTAGTTCCATCTCCAACTTCCTCATCTTGTGTTCTGCTTAACTCAATCATACTCTTCGCTGCAGGATGTGACACTTCGATTTCTCTGAGAATGGCATGTCCATCATTCGTCAAAACAATACCGCCCATAGGATCCAACAACATCTTTAGCATAGCTTTTGGGCCTAAACATGATCGAATAATATCTGCGACACTATTTATGTGTCAGTTCTGGGTTGTTGAAATGGTGGGGTGCTCGGTGTGTGCTGTGTAGAGCTCCTACGTTTTGGCTGCGGTGATATTCGACATCTGAGCTTTTCGACCAGTTTGTCTATCACCACTCTGGGTGTCTAGAAGCTGTAGTCAGCATTCCGATCATTTCTTGAGGGTGAGGGGTAGTAGGCAGGAGAGCTTCAAAGCCTTCGAAACTTACTCATTACTACTACAGGCGCCTGCATATTGGAAAGTTTCTTGTATATCTGCTGTAAAGGGTACAAGGGTGAAGGGCCAGAATAAAATTAACACAACGTTTTCCTGTATAATGGAATGTTGTAGTGCCTTTTGAATAAGTTTCCACTACTCTGCGCGCTGATATCGCGTCTCGACAAATTTATTGAGCACAGACCAGTTTTAGATTTTCAAATATTGTCGTCGCCTGAAAACATACAACTAACCACTGCTCCAACAGCATTCACATCACTCATGTAACTTGACTGATCTTCACAAGTGTAGTTTGCCGAAGTATTGGTATTCGAATTTTTATCACCCAACTCGCTACCAGTACATAAAATAAACAATGGCTAGTGCTATTTATTTGAATATCAATACAACGGGATAGCTTTCCCAATCCTTTCGCATATTCTACTTAAATGTAGGTAAAGTCACATAGCTAGAGTTGGGATACTCGTTTGTGTACTAAAAGCACTTCATAATTCTGCCTCCAACAGTATGCCAGGCCAGTATTCCACATGCCACTGGATCTCTCCTTGAAAGATTGCTTCAAAAGATCATATCATCACTATTCATGCCTAGCTCAAATACCCTGTCTGTAACCCGACAACTTCCCTCCTAAATGCTATCAATTCTCTTTGCTCTCTTTCTGCGAATTGCCAGCGAGCTACAGTGCCTAATCTCGAGTTTTGACCACACGGTTGAGGATACAGAATTCTCAATTTTTAAAGGTTGACAGAAACTCAATTATCTCACACGCATATGTTACCTACATCACGGATGTGAATATCCTGTGGATATCCTCTCAATACTGCATATAGATTTTTCCTACAGTGTAACTTTCAAGCATTTGATCTTCTTTCTCAAATAATACACACCCAAAGTGACCATTAATTGGAAAATGGGTTGGTCTTGGACGGTGTTCGATAATCCGAATTTATAGATTGAATATAGGTTCTTTGTATTTAAAGCAACAGACTATGTAGACGTCAATCCAATAGTCCAGATTGATCAACCGATTGAATTTATTTGGGGATTTGAAGCTTTAATTGTCAGGTTGCAGTCCGAACTATTGGATAATGATAGTTCTTGGCGTTATGCAAGAACAATATAGAAGCTCATCTTCAAGAGACCTCGCTTCTTTTGGAGACTTCACATCCAGTACTTAGGTAGTCACAGGCAGATAGAGGAATGTCATGTTGTTGCTGTATCGGAGCCAGTCTCGTTCTTTGCAAGTGGAGAATGCAATCAGCCGTATGCGAATCTATACTAGCCACTTCACCTCTTTAGGCCAGTCGGTCTTTTTATTATTACATGCGATAGTACTTCCTGTAACCTTATTCAAACACCTGATCAAATGAGCAAGCTTCTTGTAATCCACCTTTGTTGGGTATATAAAGTAGCAGGACAGGAGAACTTTCTACGCCATGAAATTTTATCTCCAAATTCAGCCGACATGCTTCAACGCCATGAGCCAACTCGCATTGCAGTTCTCTTCCCAGTCACAACAAGAATTCAAATTGTTTTTACAGCTACCTAAAGAGTTGTAAATCATGGTTTGGAAGTACGCCTTAATTGACTGTGAGCCACGAACTGTCATCATCAGACGTGCAAATATGTGCGAAGCGCTTTCCTGGCTTCCTCGCCAGTAATCCAATACGATACAACGCCAAAGAATGCTGCGATGTTCCGCCTGCCCTACAAGTCTGTCATCTTTCTAGAAAGGAAGCTCTTAAGAATTATATTCTGGCATTTCGGTCGCCTCTTGTTGGTCCTATCTATGTTGACTCTAGCAAGGATTCTCTTACAGCAAAGGACATAGAAGGATGGAAAAGCTTCATATATCACGGTAAAACGATGGAGGAGGGCTTGGCTAATAATGGGCACTCCGAGATGGGAGCAAAAACAGCCAACTCCAGATGGAAGGGTCTTATGATTCCTATAATTTGGCAAGGAAATGCTTGAGCGGTTTAGATTGCTAGAGAGAGAAACATGATCACATCGTTCGGAAAGGGAAGGTGTATCTCACCACAATTCATTAGCCGAACAAAAAGTCTTGCATACTATAGTACTAACATATGTGTATCAAGTTAGTGCTGCTTCGATGCATTTAAATTGATTGATGTTTGTGACAGGACTTATGTCACTTTTATATACATAAGTTAGCTAGACCAGGGAACTGTTGTCACTATTTCACGTTGTTGCGCACGAAATCATCAAGAAAGGTGTTTAAATGTTTCTGTTTCCCTCAACTGCCCTTGAACAAGAAATCCTCTTGCATACCAGATTTAATATTCCTAATATATTTCAATGAAAATCATATCTTTCAAGAACCCTAAGTTCTCTGATTCCAAATATTTCAATTCTAGTTATCTTATAAATCTTTATAGATTGTTGTATTGATCAAAATAATATTAAAAATGAACCAAGATGTGGATTCCTGAGGCAAAGATTCGAAATGATCAGGATTAGATTTATGTCTTGTGAAGCTTGCAACCCCGCAAGAGACACAAAAGGCTCTCCGACAGAGGTGACCTCACTAGCAAGATTGAAAGATTGATGAAATCGAGAGAAGATGTATCTCTTGATGACTAATGTTAGCTAGTGTACATGTAGGATAGTGAATTATTTCAGGATCAATTATTCCCTGATTCACCTTTCTGTAGTCTATGGAATATGTGATTGGCTTTGGTGGCTTAGGATATTGAGCAACAAAACCCAATTCTTAATGTATTCAACAAAGTGAGCTGTAATGTATTAACATAGTTTCTCATCCTCTCTATCATAGAATCGGATTCAAGGTTAAAGAGAGCCGGAATATGTTGATCTCATTCTTTGTGTTATCCAGCACAAGAGCAGTTTTGTGCTCTCAAATTTCATTTCTTTGTTTTCATTGCTCTATATAAGTATGGTATACTTCCTCCTTCCTGCGCAACACAACCTGTCGAAACATCTCAAGTCCAATCACCTACTCTAAAGGTCGCAATTTATGTTGAACTGTGTCACTATTTATAAAGATAATGACGTTATATAAGCCTTTCGAGGGAACGACAAAAGAAGAGCTCAAGCTCCACCATCCGAAAAGTCCAGACTTCTTGCTTTGCCACGTCTGTGGATTGAACTCCAGTTTACAGGAACATGACGCGTACTTCAGTCATGTCAAGGTCTCAATGAATTCCTGTAGGGGTATGTGGTCTGTGGGCGAAAAGTACTTTTTGAAAGAACTCCCAAAACACGAAAGTGGAGGTCCCACGAGACCGAATTCGGACTATGCAATAAGTAGATTCTTGAGCGAGAATTCAAATGTTCCTGTAGCAAAAGATATGCGTGCTTGGGAAGATAGTACCAGCTACTGGCAATTGATGGAGAGAGTCCCTGGAATAACACTCCGGAAAGCTGCGAAAGATCTCACTTTAGAGCAGCATCGCACAATCGGCACGGAAATAGCAGAGCATCTGGCGGAAGCACGCAAATTTACGTCGACAAAACCAGAAGCTCCAGATGGTAAGCCGATCAGAGATCAAGTTTTTGGAGCTGAATATTTCTATGTGGATATGATGACTGCCGATCGAGAAGAATGGTAGGCACGTACAGAGCCCCGTATTTATAACCGCTCCAGCATCCCGCAGGAAAGGATAATGAAGTTCAAGGAGGGTTATCCCCTCAAGGAAGGAGCAAAATATGTACTCTCTCATGGTGATCTCGACCCATCTAACATTATGGTAAAAGATGGAAATGTTACCGCTATCATAGATTGGGAGCATGGAGGTTATCGTCCAGAATGGTAGGAATGGAGCGAGTGACGTGGGGATCGGGAGCCCACTTTGAACATGATTCGAGACCATCCAGACATAGTTACGTGGCCAGACGTTCTTACAGAGCAGATGATACGGCTCGGTATCGATGTAGATATGCCTGACGATGCTGTAGCCTGCAGCGCATCGTATCGTCGAGGTGTTAGGGAGCCCTCAGATGAAGAGGTGCCTAAGTATGAGTGGGAAAAATTCGATAGGTACCTGTATTGGAACTGCACCAATTACAAACGTTGTCTTGATGATGAGGGTGCGTCGGCGGGTTACCTTGCGGAAACACGCAAAAAGAAGGTAAAGGAGGAAGCCAAAAGAGCAGCTATCATGCGAGCCTTCGACAAGCTAAGCTCAGACGAGCAGGATATCTTCTTGACCGGAAAGATACAAAGGAGGTCGGGCGATAAATGCCAAAGGCCTGAAAACTTGCATGATGATTTCGAAAAGTTAGGAATCTGAATGATGATAGCCTGTAGTTTATTCCTATACATATAGCGGGTGAAATATTCTGTATCATTGCTGCTTTCTATTAACAAGCTTGTAATTAAAGTTCCGCTGTTTTTTTCCCCTTTAAAGTCATCAAATTGTATACACGAAAATTGGAATTTTCTAGCTATTGGTACCTTCTAAAACAAAAAAAGCCTTTGATCCTTACAACAAATTACTAACACTGCAAAATGCCAAGCAAAAATTTACTATAAACCCAATCTGCCATTATATTATCCATTGAACATGCCAGTACGTCTCTAAAATGAAATTTCTTCACTACATGATAAATCTCCTATGGCGTGTCCCCCCAAAATGCTCAACTTATCCTATGAAATCTCCACTTCAACTTCTCAATTTACCATTATAATATCCATCTACAAACCAAAGCGCCTCTACTGGAATTTCTTCACTGAAACATGCAGTGCTCACCACATCTCTCCCCTAAAATGCTAAACTTCGTCCCATCAAACTTGCCGCCTCGACTTGTTCATTTTTTGGGAAGACGGCAGTTTCAGTGGCCATGTAGCTTCCCCCAAAACATCATCAGGATTTTTCTGTGCAAAAGAAATCTTGACCCCACGATGTTCACAACTAGGGGTGATCTGACAAGCGTCCGCTCCAGTTCTCCGCGACCACCACTAATGCTCTAAAGCCAAACAATCGAATCTGAATAACCACATCTTTCATCTTTCTATCAGGGTCACTTGTAACTTCTTCTCCTTTGGAAGTTACAATGTAATGCTCAATTGGTGCCATTGTTGTTGTACTTCCCTCCTTATTTATGACAGTGTAATATTCGACGTAATCTTTAGTGGAGAGCAATGCTTTGCAAGTGTCGGTTGTGCAACAAGCAAGTTTTGACATACTGTTCTGTCCACAGATAGGACAACGCATAGTACGTGTAAAGAGATTGGTGATATACCAAGCGGAAGCTGATTGTCGACTGTCTGGATGACGAAGAAATAATCTCGAGAAAATAGGGATTCCTGATTTTTGAGCTGGCTCGATGATTAGCTACAAGGCGAAAAGGAATTTGGAGGGCCATATTGGCAAGTGATGAATACATACAAACGGAGGAACTTCAGACGCTTAGGAAGATTTGTTCGATCACTTGAGTATTGGAGTGAACAGATGCGTTGCTGTTTGTCCATTTCAAGAGCCGGGCTCGAGCAATATATATAGATATTATTGAAGTTTAAGAGAGGTAACGACAAAGCCAATCAGTCATGACTACTTACAATACTTGGATTTTTGAAAATCAATCACTTACATCATCTGAACCTGTTTCTACTTCAAACGATAGGATTCAAAGTTATTGCCATAATGGATAAAGGTTCGAAGATACTGAACGAACCCCAAGTCTCGCAGCCTATATCAGACTAGGGTAGAGATGCAAAATTGGAATGCTCAAGCCGGAGAGTGCGCAAGAATTGGTGCCATGAGCTCCTCACCTTAGCAAGATTTCCAGTTCAAGAGCTCAAATCCTTACATGAGGCCTTGTGAGGCTTAAAAGTTCTATCATGGAACATTAATTCGGACAGAAGACATAAATATTAGCCGGCCAGCAAACGAAACATTAGATAGTACGGGATACATATAAATAGATGAAAATTCAAACAAGGAAGTCTTCTACGGAGGTACCATCACGTTGAAGTTCCTTTGTTATTGAAGAGTTGAGTAGAACTGTGGCGTTATGACACAGTCAATACCAAGGAACTTTCCTTTCTGTCGGATGAATCATTTGTTTAGCAATGTACATTTGGAAGGATGGAAAGTCTTATACCTATATAAGAAACTGAGGCCATTGAGCCCAGGCAAAGCCAATACACCTGGAACAGAAGAGAATTACAAAATAATCTGAAAAGTTTATGACTCTTCATTCCAAGTCTTCAAGTCTCCAATTCGCTGTATTGGAGAATCGAGTTCGGGAATTGTATGCAGGTAGTATCAACAGCTGTGGGGATGACAGTGCGTGGTTCAGCTGGAACCATTTCGGCCGTTAGCGCTGGACAATCATTGGCATTGAAAGCTCACAGTTTCAAATGAAGAGAATAGTTCAAAAGGGGTTTGAACGGAATCTGCAGAGTGTCACCAAAATCTTTACCTTCTGAACGAGCATCCGATTCAAGCGTCGAACATGATTTCGGTGAAGTAGCACACTTGCCATCCTAATAGTTGTTATTAGCGTTACCAATAATGCTGACTGTACCAACAACAGAAGAGCTTTTTCGAATATCGATTTCACTGCTTTCCTGTCAATTGCTGTCTTCCCTTCTACTTAAGAGAAAATTCGTATTCAGCATGAAAGAACCGCAGCTGGGCGTTAGGCGTTACGTATATAATCACTCTAAGTGTGTTCAATTTTCTAGCTAAATATCAAAATTTGATTTATTGATATGGGATGTGATGGAATATAACTTGTAAATTGGAAGAGGTATGATACCGAAGGGTTTTTTCAGTAGAGTTCCGGGCGGATCGAGATACCATCCTAGACAGCTTTAGTCAATGTGATACCACCCAATAAAGTAATAGGACAACAATACTGATTTGAAGTTCAAAATACATGTTGAAGAGCTCGATATCATCTTTTCACAAACTTGTGTTAAAACTAACGGGATTCAAGTAAGGTAGTGTCATCTTGCTTGATTTGACTATTGATTTTAGCATATGGTAGCATCAGAAAAGACGTTATGAGCACTTGCTCTATTAGCATTTTGTTCATTCAGAGAGCATAATTGACAGAGGTGCAGGGCACCTGAACCAGCGAGAGAAATTCATTATCACATCTCCATTTTCTACCTTCAAGTCAATCAATGTGATGTGTGGTATTCCAAAACCAGCCATAGTCTCTAAACGCCTCGCGAATGCCACCAGTTGCCTTGACTCCGCACCCAAAGATAGTGTGTCCCAGACAATCATACATAATATTACTTTTCGTTTGCCAAAACCATTTTCTCTCTTTCTGCTCGTCTCTTCGAGAATTGCTTCTTAGTATGTTTGCGTTCATTCTCTTGTCTGCGCTTAATGGCCTTGAGTTCCTCGGATTTGATCTCTCCAGCTTTCTTAATGACCTTAGGAACATGTCTGTGACGTTTGATGCGTCTAATTTCGGGCATATGAGCATATCGCTCCGACAATGCCTCGTTATATTCCAGGGTAGTCCGCTGTTTTGCCGATTTAATGCCTTCCCGCTTGGAAGCATTGGCTCTCCATAGTCGAATATTGCCATCATCCGAACCAGAAAGAATGAACTTAGAATCTGGTGTCCATCTTGCCGAAAAGACCCTCTGCATACGCTTGGTGTGGTAAATATCTCTCGAGTGCCCCTTGGTCCGGCTCCACAGCCTGACTGTCCTGTCGTATGATGCTGTAACGAGCTCTTCACCAGTTGGGCTGAATTCTACATCCATGCAAGCAGCAACATGACCCTTCAACACATTTAATGCTCTCTCCATTTTTCTCATGTCAAAAATATAGACATTGTGATCTTCGTTGGCTACCGCGAAATTAAATGCTTCCATAGGATTCCACGATATAGCATTCGAGGCAAAATTGAGCAGCGTTTTGTGAATGGGAAGTCCAGTCCGAAGATCATATAATACGACCGACCTATCAGTAGCAGTGGAAGCAAGTATAGATGTTTCAACCTGATTAAATGCTACGTTGGTAATAGTATCAGTCGAATTTGGCCATTTCAAAACATCAGGTGGCGCATTCTGTTTTTCGAGATCGTATATTGAGATGACTCCAGATGCCGCTGCGAATGCATTATTCGAACGGTGATGTGATAAACTTGTAAATGCATTAGTCCCCAACCACGTTGCCACGGGCGCAGATCCAGTAGTTGTATTGTACGGGTCGAAAAGTTTGATCGATCGATCACTTGCGCAAGTTAAAAGTTTCTGGTCCCTCGTCCAACTCATGCCTTTGATGATATTCTCATGCGCACTAGTTTGCCATATCTCATCCCGAGAGGTTAGGTCCCATACCTTCACAACACCATCGCCACTACCACTTGCAAAACGTTCGAGAGCATTGGGATCCTTTGCCATTGTGTAAACTCCATCGACATGTCCTTTTCCTAATTGCGCGATAAAAGGAGCGGCGAACATCCTTTCCATTTTCGTGGCATTGAGGGCGCGGGTGTATTCTCGGGCCCTTTCGAATGGATGTAATGCTGGATCTATAGAAAGTGTCAATATCTGCCTCCCAGTGCCCTTCATAGAGTCAATTATACATACCAAGATTGCGGGGCTGTTTGGCTTCAGACCCTGGGGCCTGAATGGACGCCCGACTGAGTGCTTTAATCTTCTATAGAGAAGCCGAATTAGCAAAGTATACAGATGAATGATTGATTAAAATCTTAACTTACCATATTAAAATCAGTATGTTGTTGTCATTATTGAAAATTTGGAAGTTATAGTTGAAGTTATCGCAAAGAAATATTGAAGTGATAATAAAAATCCAGCCAAATAAATTTTTGCAGGGGTGTTGCTTTTTAGCGCAGTACCCACAAGCTCCAGGTTCCTAGTGGCATCGTAATGGCGAGTTTACCTACAAATGCGATTCCCTTCAAAACATCAAGCACAACTTCACAACTCTACCCAAATTTAATTCTTTACAATTATCAAATATGGCACCAGCAGAATCATTAAGGATACAAGAAGCCCAAAAGTTGGCAAAGACAGATCCAAGAAAGGCAGAGGCAGAATACAAGGACATCATCTCCAAACCACCTTCAGTAACATCAGAAGCTTCTGTTCGAGAATATGAAACTGCGTTGGTGAGCTTAGGAGAATTATATCGAGATGAAAAGTGAGCGGCAGATATCCCAGAGCTTAGTTAATTTTGGGATAGTCACTGATTTCTTATAGAAAAGCGAATGAGTTGGTAGATCTGATCACAACAAGCCGGACAGTATTATCATCATTCGCAAAAGCCAAAACAGCAAAGTTAGGTAAGAAGATTGGGAACTTCCATGTCTGGCCAGATAGTGTTCTACATAATGGTATTGTTAGGACTCTGCTAATAAGCTTTTACTCCAGTGCGACAACTTCTGGATCTATTCAATGCCATTCCCAACACAACAGATACCCAAATTACCGTCACAAAATCATGCATCGAATGGGCCACATCCGAACGTCGTGGCTTCCTAAGACAGAACCTTGAAACCCGTCTCGTCAGCCTTTACATGATCAAGCAAGACTACTACGATGCTCTTACCCTCATCAACAGCCTCCTCCGCGAGCTCAAGCGTCTTGATGATAAGCTTGTCCTCGTCGAAGTTCAACTTCTGGAATCCCGCGTTTACCATGCTTTAGGAAACACAGCCAAAGGACGCGCCGCACTTACTGCTGCCAGAACAAGCGCCGCATCTGTGTATACCCCTCCTCTTCTCCAAGCCGGCCTCGATATGCAATCTGGAAAACTCCACGCCGAGGACAAAGACTTCAATACCGCATTTTCCTACTTTATCGAAGCATTAGATGGATACCACACACAAGACGAGCCGGAGAAAGCCACAGCAGCGCTTCAATACATGCTTCTTTGCAAAATTATGCTCAACCTTGCCGACGATGTCAACCAACTCATGACCTCCAAACAAGCCATCAAATATGCAGGCAAGAATCTCGAAGCCATGAAAGCCGTCGCTCGTGCCCACTCCAACCGTTCTCTAGAAGAATACGAAAAGGCACTTGGCGATTACCGTCATGAACTCGGCTCCGATGCCTTCATCCGCAACCATCTCCGTCGTCTCTATGATGCCATGTTGGAACAGAACTTAATCAAAGTAATTGAGCCCTTTTCACGCGTCGAAATTGCCCATATTGCTAAGATGGTCGGTCTTGATACACAGCAAGTAGAGAGGAAGTTATCACAGATGATTCTCGACAAGGTGATTATTGGTGTATTGGATCAAGGAGCTGGATGTTTGATTATTTACGATGAGACGGAGAGAGATGTAGGATATGATGCTGCATTGGCAACTATCGAGAAATTGAGCAGTGTGGTCGATGTGCTTTATACCAACCAAGCGAGTATGCTCGAGTAGACTGGGCGGCTGGAAGGCCAGATGAGAAGATAATGCATGCTTGTATCATAGAGGCGTAAAGATTGAAGGTGGGCAAATGATATGATATGATATGAAATGGCTTTTAATTCTCAGTTCCAACATTCGAACGAATTTCCATTCTTGAATAGTAAGGTGAACACAAATACAAGTGATGCCACCAAAATATGCACAGCAAATTCTCTCTTGGTGTCCAATTTTTTCAATTCTCTTTCATCCTACCATAATATGGCTTCTTACAATAATACACGCGGTACTCCTTGGCTAAAACTTCGTACCCAAAAAAGCTAAAAAAAAGTGCCAGCAAACTCATTTTGCTTTTTACAGTCCACACGCTTCGCTCCCAAAATCATACATGCACGCTATGCTTATGCTACCCAGGTATCCCTCCATCCAGACATTCCTTGACTCCAAAGTGCTCCAAATGATGAGCTCGCTCGTTCGCTTAAGACAGCTCCAAATACAAGGTACACAAGAACCATAATGTGTTCCAGAAACCCCCCAAAACACCACACGTACATATTTACAGAGTAGAACAAAAGAAAGTAGAGGTGGGTGATATGATTCATCCAACTATGTACCCACCTCCCAGAACCCCATACCCATTGTCCAAAGCTCCACCATAGCCTTGATAAGTCTGCACTTCACCATTCATCCGCGACCACAGTATCGGCAATCATTAAGAACTAACCCCCTTCCGCCTCCTCTCCTCTCCTATTAGTAGCGCAAAAACCCTCTTTGCCACAACCGCCTCATCCCACCCTGGAACTTCCCCCCTGAACTCATCCACCGCTTCTAAATGCCACTGTTCCAATCTCATCTTCTCATTCCCGATTTCTTTTCCCTCTTTATTCCCATTTTTAAAGACCCTGACCCCTCCCTCGCCAATGCCCACTCCTTTATCTTTGAGGTTTACTATTTTTCCTAGCAATCCACTAATAACTCTTGTAGAATTTCTTCTTCCGTATTTAGAGTTGGAAGATCCAGTTGAATTGGCCTCGGAATCCGAGGCCTCTTGGTTCTGATTCTCGGGCTTCCAGGTTTGTAGAATGGAGTCGAGAAGGAGCCAGTGATCGCGTGTCCAGTGTGCAGGAGAAAGTTGAGGGTTTAGAGGAGAACTAGGTTGTGGAGAGGAGGAAGCGAAGACGACGTTTTTGCTAGGGGAAGGCTGAGAGGACGGGGCAGTAGAGCGTAGAGGTGAGCGAAGTATAGATTTTGTAGGGGAAGGAGGAATAGGAGCTTCGAGACGGTGTTCGGTCCATTTTGGCTTAGGATTTTGAAGCTGTCGATTTTCAGTTGTTTTAACGGGCGCGGCTGCATTAGGTACTGGAAGTTGGGAAGACGAACTCTGGATGGAGTCAGGTTGGACAGTGGGAGTTTTGAGTTTGTTGCTCCTGCTTGGTGATGTATTTGTCAGAGCACCAACTAAGGAGGACGATGATGTTTCTGGGGTTGGCAGACTGGTCCTTGCCGGTCCCAGTTTTCCAAAAATGCCTCTTATTGGTTGAGAGATGGGTGCAGTTGGCGCATCACCATTCTTACGAACTCGAGGTTGGAATCCTACTTTTTGGGGAATGGGAGCAAAGGAGCTCGTTTCTTCCTCGGTATTGCCAGATGAACTGTCCTGAGGAGGGTCGAAGTGTGATGCCCGAGGAGATGGTAACTCTTTCGACGATTCTCCTTCAGTGCTCGGCCATTCTCTGTTAGAAAGAGTTGGTAGCCCGCCAAATGGCGATGATCGCAGAAGTGCAGATATATCAGGCTTCGTATTACCTAGGCTACGAATCTTTGGCAGAAAATTCTGCTTCTGTGGTATTTGCCACCCAGACAAGTCAAGGGTCGAGTCACTATCGGGTTGAGGAATTTTTTGAGAGCTTGTGGATACATCAACCTGCTTCGAAACGCTTTTGGGCGAGGGCTCTTCGACCGTGGGAGCTTCTGCGTCATAGTCAGGTGATAGGCTAGCAAGCTCATCGCTATAGACTAAACGCTTGCTATTTGTTCTCCACGGGCTAGGAATTCTACTTCGTTTAGGTCGTTCCGCGTGGTCGGATTTGTCAGAGTGAAGCTGGTCTTCCTGGTTGGAAGCATCTAGGGTCTCCAGTAAGAGTCCAAAGCTTTCATCGTCTTCAAAGTCTTCTTCTTCATTATTATCGACACTATTATCGGCATTATCATCGTCTTCAGGACTGGCACGCATCTTTCCGGGTAAATTTTCCTGTTTTTCACCTGCAACCAGATCATTATCTTCGTAATCTTCGTCTTCGTCTTTATAGTCATCATCATCGGAACTTAGAACCATAACTTCAATGGTACTGGCTGTAGAGATCTGTTTACTTATCGCAGCTCGTTCTGCAGCCCATTTCTCTTGTAAGCTACTCAGAGTTCTTTTAGTTTCCACGGGGTTTTTCTCCACTGACAATGACGACGGCACTGGCTTTTCAACGGCTCCGTTGCGACTATTCTCTTCAAGCTGCGAATTCGTAGAATTGATAGTTCTTGACGACTCGTGCTGTGGAATGACCGCCGCATTAATGGAAACCGACATGCGACGGCTACTAGGTAGCTCAAGATTGACATTTTGGGATTTATCCGTAGATGGACGTCTTTGTGCCGCCTCATTTCCAACAAATGGATTCTCGTCGAGAACAGGTCTACTCCAGCTTCTTTTCCGCGAATGTTTCGAACCCAAGTCTCCATTGTGATCTAATTTTGGCAGCGACGTTTGAGGCTGCTCAGCAGGTACAGAACGACTAATGTTGGTATCTGGATATGCGCTTGAGCTAGATCTTCTCCCTGTTGCTGGACTCTTAAAGGGGCTAGCTAGACTCTCGGATCTACTTCTGGGCAATGATGACGGTATAACAATATCTTGCAAAATACGGCCAGCCTTTTCGGCAGGTGATGATGCATTTGTGTTCGAAGATTCTGGCCTCTCGGATGGTTGCCTTGGCGGCTGGATAGGTGGTGGCAATGTGGGGGATGAGAACACAATAGCTGGAGTTTGTGTCAGCTTAGGGTTTGTTTGCCGTTGCTGTTGAACATGTGCTGTATATGTGAATCTGCGTGATGCAATTGCAGGCGGCGAGGAATGGATTTGTGAGTTGATGAAGGATTCTTCAGCAGGTTTTTCATTCTCCTGACTTCCTGGAAATTCACCCTCGTTATCTTTTATTGAAGCTGGCTGCTTAGATACTTTGGTTGGTGGCGAGGGTGATTTTGATGGCTTTGATGATGTTGCAAAATGAGATGATTTCGCGCGATCTTGTGATGGCTTGGAGCTTATCTTAGAATTAGGTTCCAACTTCTTTGTTGAACTCGGCCGAAGCGGTGCCTTGCGCATTAAGCGTGGGGTGGCAGCGTCAAGTGGAGCTGCATGCTTGATAGACGATGAATCCTCGCTTAATCCTCCAGCTTTTCTAGGAGGCTTGATACGAGTATCCGATAGGCGGCTATCAGTATAGCCGGCTACATTTTCTCCAACTACCGTGGAACTTTCTGGATGTGACTTCTCAACGCCCCTTTTTCGCGCAGGAGCTGGGGTTGCGGCCTCGAGAATTTCGGGTGGTATGCTTGAAAATGAATTTTGCTGTACAGTATTTTGGACTGAAAGAATGTTTTTATTCTGTGAACGTGCGGCCGAGTTTTGCCCCTCATCTTGAAGTACTCCATTCAGGGGCTTCCTCAACGACGGTACAGAATCAAGCGATATCAGACTAAACCCTTCACTCTCCATAATAGTGTCAAAGTCAGGTCTATGATCCATATCATCGTCCATATCATCTTCAAAATCCTCTTCTTGCATTTCTTCAGTAGCGTTGTTCATTTTTCCGTCGGAACTTTGTCCTATCTCATGCGTTTCATCAAAATCTTCATCCGTCTCATCATTAAAACCATCGCCTCCATAATCGCCGTTGTCGTCATCATCTTCAATGGGACCATTTGATTCCAGAGATGGAGCGCCATTTCTCAAACTTTCACTCAGAGGACTTGTTTCCTCTTGTGCCCTATTTGACGAACTTGGCATTTGAGAGGTCTCCAAAACGCTTGACCAACCTGTTGTTGGAGGCGTTTCTTCCCCAGGGTGAAATCTTGCAATGACAACATCCTCTTCAACATCTTCACTACTTGGGAAAGTCGATGTGGATTGATAGGCGGGATACTGGGAAATTGGACTTTCCGAATTGGCGTCAATGGTTGCCAAAAGATCAATCTTTTCAGGCATCAATCCCTCATGAATGTCAGCCTCTACCACCTTAGGCTCGGCATTGGGGGTTTGTACTTGCTCTGCCACATCACTTCCGTCTGATAGTCGTATTTCTTCTCTCAGCCTAGACCTTGGCCTACCACGACCTCTCTTAACCACACTCGATGGGACCAAATCCGAACTAGCTTTCCTCTTACGCGGTGTCGCCTTTTTGATAACCTTTGCTGACTTCGATCGTGATCTAGAATTTCCCGCCGAGACTTCTTCGCCGTTGACATCTTGGCTTTGATTGTCTACCTCCTCTCCAACACTTTTTCGTCCACGCTTTCCAACTCGATTCGAAGTACCTTGTTTTTGGACCGGAGTATTTGATTTCCTTGGACGACCTCTGGGCCTCTTCGGTGTTACCTCATATCGAATGCTATTATCATTCTCAGAATCCGAAAGTCCTCGTAGTGGCACTGTTGTCGTCGTCGTTCGCTCTATTCGACGGGGTACTGGCGCAGGTGTAGGTGAACTGAAATTATGAGGTCTGAGATTGGCATGGTCATCCTCGCTGTCCGAATCTTCTGCTTCTACTGTAACTCTGATTTTTTGTGGTGATAATGTATTTCCCACATCCAATTCAAAGATTTGTTTTTTCGGAGAACTGGCTGGTAATGGCAGTGATAAACGCGATGAGGGAGTCTTTCGTCGTTTCGTACTTGGTGGTGCCTGATATGTCAAGGAGTCGGCGAGGGGATCTGGGGAAGATAACAAGGCTTCATCCATGCCGTATTGGACCATCATAACAATGAATGCGCAAGAGCGCGATAAATAAATGAAAATCCTCTGTTTCTATGTTCTAATGGAGATAGATATATGAAGATCATTCGCTATCAAATTAATCCAATAATTTCATGTTATGCGGGGGCGTGTATAATTCGTTGTGAATATTGTCGCAAAATGATGTCTCTATAATCTTTTGAATATTTGAGTTGCGACGATGCGGTTTGTTTACATTGAAGTAAACTTAATTTACAGGCAATTTAGGAACCAAATCTTATTGGTTGATGATTGGACTCGCTTAGTAATCACTCATCCCTGAAACACAACGTTGGAATAATCGTTGAAACATGATTCTTCGCTACTCCCTACTGTATATTATTTAGGGGAGCATCTACTCTACTGGCTATACTAGAACTATGCTAAATCCACGACGAAATGTTCTTCTTCATAAGATTGAGTGAACTCAGGCAAACATGCATCAATAACTTCAGAGCTTATTAGCAACGAAGGGCTTTTGTTATCAACTATCTAACACCTGTTGCTGTTGTGCTATAGTAATAGATAAGTCGACTCTTCAAGCGACTGGAGTATAATATACTACATAGAACTACCAACCTCGTAAAGTCAAAGCGTAAAAAAGTATATCTACCTATCTAAGGTTACCCTCGAGCTACTCAAGTGCCTATGTAGTACCTAGTAGATACCCAGGTAATGATTGAATCTGGGGTAAATCATGAAAATGGCTAGCTTACTAATTATAAAATTGAGTAATTCAAACTTTGATTGGTCTAAATTCTATTTGTCAACAAAAGCCTAATAATTGATTACTCAGTTCCAGCAACCCGATTTGTTGCATCACTCACCTCCGGCTAGTCACTCACTAACCCCAAGGAGATATCGTGGTATTCCGAAACCACTTTGCCACATGGCGTGCTACTGATTGAATAGTCATCTAGCCCTCGGCTTTTGGGAAGGGAATGGTACACTTTTCGACGGTGATAAGATATGGTCGAGTAATCTTACCCCTCGATTTCTAAGATCTCAATGACGTGCTAGCACGGCAATGTTTTTGTTGCTTACAATATCAGAATTTGTTGTTACATACTCTTTGTACTTATACATCCGCATATATATATATATATACATATATATCCATTGCCATTAATTCATTTCCTTTACTTATATTAATACAGCATAGCAATTCATACACATATACATACATTCTCGCATCAATTTGTTAGATTATAATTGCTAAACAATCAAAATACACTTGACTACGTCACTCCTACGACATTTGAGAATCAAACCTAGACGTACGCATAGACAATTCAACATCATGACAACCGCCGCACCTATCCACAATACACCCGCCCACAACCTCTCTCAATCTTCACGGATTGAAGCCGCCGGTCAAATCAGTATCAAAGACAGTAGTTTTGTCCCTCGTGGTGATACAATTGTCACCCTCAATTATTTCAGACCACCCGAAGACGGCTCCGTACCTTTCAATTACGTCGAAGAACCACCCCAAGGACAACCTCAACGCAACTTTGGAGATTTTGATATCCAAGTTCCTATCAGCGATATCCGCGGTAAAGAGTCACAATACAATCTGAATAAAGATGCATTCGAAGTAATCCTCGGAGTTCCGGAGTCTGCAGAAAGGGAATTTCGAGACGATGAATCAATCAAAAGAAACTATTATCCCGAAGTCGAGAAATTAGTCTTGGATAATGTACCCGGCTCAAATAAGGTGTTCATTTTTGACCATACTGTTCGTCGCTCAGATCCCAATGCTCATCGGGGTCCGGTGGCAAGAGTCCATATCGATCAAACTTTGAAATCAGCCAAACAGCGTGTGCATCGTCACTTGCCAGAAGAAGCAGAGAAGCTCCTTCAAGGTCGATTCAGAATTATAAATGTATGGCGTCCAATCAATGGAGTTGTTCAAGGGAACCCACTAGCATTCGCTAGCTCGGCAACTACTCTCGACGAAGATGTTATTCCAGTGGAGCATCGATATCCAGATACAACTGGTGAAACAGCTGGTATCAGATACAATGAGGGACAAAAATGGCATTACTTGTCTGGAATGAAGAATGATGAGAGATTATTCTTAGAGTGCTTCGACAGTGAGTCATTGAAGCCCGGTACTGAGGTTCAGGGTGGTAGAGTACCACATACTGCATTTGAAGATCCTAGAACACCTGAGGGTGCAAAGGGTAGAGAGAGTATCGAGGTTAGATGTTTGGTTTTTGGTCCTTGAGGATTGAATCGGATTGTAATACACAGGCGATAGAGGGTATTGCTTTGGAGTTTTGATTTAGCATTAGGGGGTTACCATACATGATCTGAATTTACGAATTATTTAAACATTGTTTTGTCTCTATTTGAGTGAAGAATTGGTGACTGCATGGGGATAAGCACAAACACGTCAAGTTCTAATCCCCTTTTCCTCAGAAGATAACCAGCATTGTTCAAGTTGGTTGCATGGAAACATCATTCAATGCATGCGTGAACAACCCATCGTATCTACTCACCTATCTACCCCAAGTCAGTATACGCCACATCACAAACCCTCCTCACCACTAAGAGAAATAACAATTAAAACTACCAGTAATAGAAAGTCATCCAACCCGGCAAGAGTAAAATAAGTAGAAAAATGTGTTTTCATTTTTTTTGTTAGATACTTCATGTCGATGCGAGGAGAAGAATCTCCTAGAAACAGTCGCTTAGGAAGTTAGGAGAAGAATGATTGATTGACAGACTTGGGTTGAGATGGGGTTTTATTTTCGACTGTATGTGGTTTTTTGGGATGGATAGATGTTAAGGAAAAATTTTGAGTTTCTATAGGGGTTTGCGGAAGTGACGTTTGATAATGATATAATTTGGGGTGATGATGATGATGATTTTTTGTGTTTCGTTGATTTGCTGTTACTCATATTGTTGATTTTGTATTTTAACCATCCATCTAATTATCTATATGATTTGCTCTGGAATGCTCTGGAATGCTCTGGAATGTCGAGGTCGGGGGTGTATTATATTCAAGAACTTCTATATATCATTCATTATTTTTCTCATGGAATGATGATGATAATAACGAAGTTGCATCTCGGAATAAATAATACTAGAAGGCTTCTGGGCTTGTACGGATGATGAGTTAATATCTTTTATATCGAGATCTATAGTTGGGAATCTAGTAGTAGATTGCGAGTTGTGATTTCTTATGTGTTTGGAGTTGGAGTAGTAGTTTGAGATTGAGAGGGACATTAAAAGGGTACATATACATATACATAGAGAGAGAGAGAGAGTTTAAAGACAATCTATACACAAAAAGAATCTCGTAATATCTCCTAAGAATATTAGATATCCTCATAAAGTCTTAGATACAATAGTAATCCTAACTAATCTATAAAAGAATCTCAAACCTTTCGAAAAATCGTTTCTAAAACGCATAAACGAAGCAATCCTATAAATATAACCTCTTCTGAACACGATTAAGAAACTATCCATCTCTCTCTCTACATCTCAACAAATACAAAATACAAATTCTCGCCTCGAAACTTCTACATGAAAATTTGGGGGAGAGTTGAAAGTTTGATAAAGAAGCGAGTTGATGAGATGTATACTTATTTTGTAAGATTATTATATAAATATATATTAATATCAATACATAGCGAGAATGAGAATTAGATACTACATGTAAATTTACAAGATTTATCTTTGAAAAGGTAGTATTAACAAAAAAAATCGAAAACACGAAAAGATAATAAGAGAGTAACTAGGTAATAATCTCATACTTATCAAGTACGTAATCCGATTCTTATAATATCTACCAGTCTCTCAATCTCTTGATAGAGAAAACCAAATATTTCGCATCCTATTTTCATTTATTTATTTTAAAGTAAAAAGTAAAAAGAATATTTATTCAACTCAGAATATCTATCTATATTCTACATAGTAAAGTTATATATAATCAATATACAAGCGAAACCTTTCGTCTCCATCTCCTCCTCCTAATATATATATCAAACGAAATCAGGAATCGATATACCGAAATACATCACTAACTTATATATATGTATAGTAAATAGATAGAGATCTTTATAATCTTTTCTTCCTCCTACTTCCTTTCATACCACCATCCCGGAAATCAAACCATCTTATCCACTCCAAATAAACCCGCTAATCACTAATCACCAATCATTCATCCTATAATTCATACATACATGCATCCATCCATCCATACACCAATAATTCATCCCATCCCTCCCTCCCCTTATTATTCCTACACACAAAAAAACCCCCGATTCGCATCTAAAGAATCTATAAAAGCAAGACGATCCCATAATCTAACCCCTAAAAAAAAACATTCATTCTCATTCTCATTCTCAAGATCTATCTAGTAATCTATAGACCATTAATTTCTCTTGAATGGTAGATAGAAACTTTCACTTTTAACACAGGAGGATGTATGAGAGTTAAATGAATAAAGAATGTCGAGAGGCGGAAGGGAAAACGGGAAAACGACAACTAAGGGGTTCGCTTCGCTTCGTACTATATATGTATAACCTTGTGATTAAACTGTATATCTAGTAGATTAAATCCACTTATTGATTTATCTCAAGTACACACATACACACCATCATTCACCACGTCACAAAATCACACCAGAGTTATCAACAAATAAACATTATATGACTCAGGAAGATTTTCATTGTTTATTCTCCCCATTCCACACATCAATTCTCGCAACCGCTTACAATCATCTCTCGAATCTTAAAGAAAATTCATCTTTTCATATTCTCATCTCATTCCATCTCTCACACTCTCTCTTTCTATCAAATCCCACCCATCCATATTCTATCAACCACCCAAACAATGAACCCCCCAAATCCTTCCCAAGCCACAAAAAGTCTCTCTCACATAAGCTGAAACCTCGCAGCTAAAAGATTAAGATCAAGATCCAGCTTGTCAAAGCCATCTTCAATGACAACCACAGCCACATCCACAATCAAATCTTCCTTATCTGTATACAACAGAAAAAGTCCCCCACACTGTAAATTCCCAGATCCAGGCCGTCATATAATTATCCCATCCATCCATTGAATGCAAAAGGATCCCTTACAAAAGAAAAATACCAAAACCCCAGGATATGAAACGCCAAAATAACGATCCCATCATAAAGCTCCAGGTGAAGGAAACAAAAACAACGCATAGAGCCAGTCCAGCAGATTCGTATATGCTTCCACGATGCTCCTTTCCGTGCAATCCAGTTCCATCCCATCCAATCCCATGCCATCCCAAGAACTCGACCCGCGAAATATTTGATGCTAGGGGAATCCCTTAAAGAGGAATAAAAAAAACAAGCAAGATGTAGTATGCCCGCTAACTACCATGTTACCAGAGTGAAAAAGAAAAACAAATGAAAATTTCTAGAATTAGATGAGTGGAGTTGTTGTTGTTTTGGTGAATAATGACATGAATCATTCACACCAAACTATGGAGTATGCAGATGCCCGACCCCGTTAAAATGCAATCGCTAGCAAAAACGCGCAGCGCGAGCCACTTTTAATATCCCAGCCCTATGTATGTGAATGTCGCCCGCGCCCTTTCAAAATGAAATCATAAACCTTATGCTGTGATATTGTAAATCGCAGAATGCTCAAGTTGGTATCTTTTGTTGATCTCCCGAAATAAAAGTTGCGCCTCGCTCAAAAGGAAACGCGTGAAAAGAAACAAAGTCGAATATGGATCGATTAAACTCTCGAGACGTCTGGATGCGCCGTATGAAATCGGAATTGCTGAACCAAAGAATTGATGACTGCTTCTGCCCAAAGAAATTGAAATGTAATATGGTATCTCGCCTTTTTGATACAAACGCCCCACATGATATATATTACAATTGATATAGTATGTACAGATAAATCGAATATTGTTGAAGTATGAAGCAAGTTGGGATCATTGATGATTGTTGTCGACGGAAGGTCTTGGTGAAAGAGGTGTTCGGTTGAAAACGGTACGACCGAGACTCTTAAGTACTCCAACGCTTTCGTTTGATTCAGCATTGACATAAATGCTTGTAGCTGGATCAATCTTGACACGACAGAAGAGTGTAGAGAAGAGGAATTGATCACCGTTTGTGTCGTAAAGAGGTAAAGTACGGTAACCTTGTTTGAGACTGCTGAGTTTGGCAGTATATGTAGCCAAAGGCAAATTTTTATCGTTGTAACTGTGGCCGTCCGATGAGCATCTAACAGTCCAGCGAACAAAAACGAGTTCTGGAAATTTAGTAGTTAAAGCGAAATTGAATTTCTTATTGAAGACTGGATTAAACCCATTTTCTTGGACGATGTGTGTACGACGCTTGTGAGGGGCTCCTAAACCAGAAGAGCCATCTTTAGCAGAAGCGTCAAGACCACCTTCACCAATGACACCTTTAGTCTCCTTGCTCTTATCATCAGCATGATAAACTTCGACTTCAATATATGGATCGACAGAACGATTAGAAGGAAGACCCTTTGGGCGCATGAGTTGTTGAGCAGAGATAATGTCAATTGAGAAGTTGACATTTTTGCGTTCTCTCTTGACATGATCAGCTCCTGCTTCCTCTGGAACACTAGGAAGCATTTTAATCTCTCGAAGCTCGCTTGGCTTGAGAACATAACCGGATTGATCGGTTCCTCCTGCAAACATAGCATCATTCATTTGCATGCCTAGATCATGAGTCTGCCAGTTGAGAGCCACCATCTGAACACTTCGTCGCCAGTATTTGAGAGGATCAAAATTGGTAGATGCAACACGCCATCCATTAGGATACACTCGCATGAGATATCTCATGTTGTGTCTGGTCATCGCTCGGCGATCAATTTGCGTCTTGCTATTCCTGTCAAAGGTAGACTCCATGAATGAGAAGATGTGATTGTAAGCTTTGCTTTCTGGATCATCGAAACCACGGAATTTAACACCAGCACTGTAAATGCCAAGCTCTCCAAGGACCTTGACAATCTTGCTTGTCTTGGGCTTATCCTTAGGTCTGTCTTCGTTGCCTTCACTATCGCTACTGCTGCTACTCGTAGTTTCATCAGTTCCAGTCCTTCGAATGTTTTGCTTGATATTGCTTCCACTCGGGTTTGAGGTTGGCGGGGGTAATAGAGAGCCACTGGAAATGCTTGAGTTATCGAGTCCTGCAGGATAGACACGAGGTGAGCTAAGACTGTTGCCACGAGACCGGCCATTGATCTTGGGGGGAGTTTCATCGGAGATTCTGGGTTTCTTGACTTTGATTAAGATTCGATCCATCAATTGAGAAGGCGAAGGAAGCTCCTGGGATGATGGATCAAGAGGCTCTGTAACTAGTAAATCACCACACGCTTCTTTGATAATCTGAGCCATAGCTGCCTGCTGGGCATCGTTGCAGTGAACTTCGAGAGAAATCCATAACGGAAAGTGTGATTTGACAAATGCATATTTCGCGATAGTGTACATCACATCAGAGAACATGATAGGTCTGGTCATGGTGTGACCGTGATTGACAATCGGTCGCCCGTCCTTGCCATCCCAACAATCAATTTCAACACATCGGCAACCTTTGATCAAAGCGGATATATAAGCCTCAACACTCGATTCTCCAGCAACTTGTCGCCCCATAAGATAGGTATTGTGAGAGCTAGAAATGAAGTATTCATGCATAGGACGATCGAGAGTAAAGGTTTCGGGGACAGTCTCGAGAGGAACATTATGAACGGAGGTGAAAAAAGTGGCTAGAGCTTCTTCACTCATTCGTGCAGCCTCACCCTCTTGTAATGGCTGATCTCGTGATCTTGATCGACGGGCAAATTTGGCGAAGATAGATTCCCACTTCGCTCGGTCCTTCTCAACATTTTCCCCTTGTACTACACTGACGAAGTTAATAAACTCTTCAAGTGTAATCCCTTTGGCATTATCAGAAGCGAGCTCTTTGTAGATCTCGGAAACATCCCCTCTTCGTTTCATGAGCTTCACAAATTCTTGAAATTCGGAAAAGTTTAGTTTCTTTGACTTGGTAGCATCTGCTTGTTGAAATCTCTCACGTAAGAATCTGGAAGAAGTGTTGATGTGAAGGTTTTTGCAAAGCTGCTCGACTCCTTCGAAATTGAGAGCTTCTTCATCTTCGGCATGAGGTACGTCGGAAAACTGCTTGGTCATCTCGCCTCGCCAGTAGTTTCTGACTGCCTTTTCGTTAAACGCGACAAGACTTGACATGTTTTCATATCTATGCTTAGATATAGCTTCAAGGGTTGTTGTCCACAGGTCGAAGGTTTGTTCATCTGGTGCGATCAAATGCATGATTTTGGTTGAGCGTCCGGTCGACTTATTGTCAGGTACAACATAGAGGATGGAGAAGAAACGAGGTTCGTCCTGAGAGTCAACCTTGAATTCCTCGCGATAGTTAAGAGCGTCAGATCCGAGTCGAATTTCCTTGATGTTGTCTATGAGGAAGCTTTTCGCGGGCCTTGTCTTATCCCACGATACTTTGCAAGCTTCATCTTCAAGAACAAATGTAAGAACCTTTCTTTTTTTCTTTGTGATCTTGATCATCGTAGTGCCTTGGAGAAGAACAGTAGGTATAACAGGTCCGAATGCGAGGCCTGCGTTGCCGCCAGTCATTGTCGAAGAGCAAGCGAACGAGGCATTGGAACTTGGATAGTCACCGGCAAGACCTTCGATACCTAATGGCGAATCCACCCATTCAATGGTATCCTCGTGAACATCCTCGTCGGAATCGGAGTTGATTGGGTAGTGTCTGGAATCTGGGGCGGTATTGGTACTGTCACTTCGACGTCGCAACATGACTGGACCAGCGCTTTGTTCCCGACTTGTGTTTGTAGACTGTCTTCGTGAAATCTTGTTCGATAACCTCCTCATCAACCCTTGTGATCGATTGCCATTGAATGATTCGGCCATGGCAGTTTGACTGTGTTTCCTTGAGACTACCGAGTCGGGGAGGGGTTCGAAAGGGGGAAGGCGATACTCAGGTTCACGCCCTCGTGGGCCTTCGGGCGATACTTGTAGTGAGGAGTTGTTGGTCATGATTTGACTTGTTTCAGGTGACATGATCGGCGATGCTTGTACAGAGCTTGAGGTTGTGACCGAGGAAGCCGACATTGGAACGGTGGGAGCGGAAGAAATAGTGGGAAGGAATTCGGTTCGCACACGCGATATACCACGTCTTCGATTTAGGGAGGATGACCTCTGAGGATATGGGGACATATGAGGAGATTGTTGTTGCGTGGGAGCTCTCGAGGTAGTAGGAGTCAGGTTGGGACTCGAAGTAAGAGAAGACATCTTGGAAGAAGATTCACTGTCATTCATATTGGGATTGAAATGGAATTGAATTGTCCAATGGCGCAGCTTCGTATAATAAACTAATAGCTGAACTCGGGGCTGAGAACACTATACCATGTAAATATAATTGAGCGCATATCTTTTGAGAAATTGGAGAAAGTGGTAAAGTGGTAAAGGGTAGGTGGTGGTGGATGAGTCGTATATTTTGCGACAGGTATGGAATGAAATTTTGCGTTTATGGTGGGGGAAAGGGGGGTTTATTTTCTAGGTTGATGGTTGTGAAAGGTAATTTTGTGCAGGTATGAAGAGTAGAAGTATTACAGAACAAATGAGTTCGCGCTATAGTCGCCAGGTAAACAATTGAGGTTGCATATGAATCAGGAGGATTAAGCCTTATGGTTTCATTTTGATAAGCTGCGTTTGTAAAAGTGGGTGGTGTTCAAAGAATCGGGTACCATTTGTAGTACTTGGCGTCAGCCGATGCATCACGTGTATATCATGAGATCATACGAGAGCGTGTTTTCTGTTGAACACTACCTAAGCTTTGCTTTAATAGAATCGTATTTCATGAATTCGCAGAATGCAAGCAAAACCGAATTGTACTCCTTGTTACGTAATCACACGTCCATCCGGTTTACGGTTTACGGTCTACAGTCTAAACTTACCTAGTAAACTCGGAATCTACCAAGCCGTATTTAGTCTAGCAACTTGTTAATTTCTTTCATCGGACCAATTAAAATCCGGAAACCTTTCCACTTTTTCTTACCATTCATATTTGGAGTAAAGTCCTCTTTCAACCTCGATTTTTTTCTAATTAGAACTGAAAACCCTTTCAAGTTTCGTTTTTACTTTGAGAGTATATTATTGTTTATAGATCTAATAACGATTTATCAAAGTTATTATAGCTTCTTCCTTTTGTTCGACAATGGGTTAAGTTTGTGGGGGAGGCTTGAACACTAAGCTAAAAGTGGCTAGGTAGATTCAGAGTCTACTGAGTTCAGATGGTAGTATACCATTTTCATATTTGCAGATCCATCAAACGTCCTCTGATTGATTCGGCATCATGCCGATGCTAGAAGCAAAGTTGCCTTGTTCGACGTGGCTGATGCGGGGGTTTTACGAAATCATTTCAACTGAGTACACAACCTCCAACGAATCGATAAAATGATTGGAAATGTGATGAATAGATTAAAGCAGCCAAAGGCTTTTGAAACGTGTAACTATTCTGAAGGTAAGCCTTATAATAGTAAAATCCGGAAGTGTAAAATACTTAGATCTACACCGTTCGGAGATGTGTATTATAAATAGAGATTTTGAAAACAAGAAGTTTAAGTATAATACAAATTCATATCTCGAGATCCTTAATAGAAAAATAATTCCTTTTTGGAAAGAAGTAGATAGAGGGTATCAATTTTTATAGAATAATACTTCTACACATTAAAGTCGTAAGATACTAGTTTGGTTTTAAGAAAAGGATATTCCTTTAATCGATTTATAATCTCCTTATAATTCTGATCTTAATCCTATTGAATATATTTGGTAATATCTAAAAGTGCCACGGATCGCAATGCGATCGCTCACGTGCACGATCACATATACATAGCTAGTATAAATGAGCGCTCTACGAACGCTTCGCTCTCTATTCGGTAGTAATAGATTCTAAGGATAAATTGTACCCTGCCCACGCAGTTCTTCTAAGGCAAAGTGTCACAGTAGATAGTTAATATATTAAATATTAAGAATTCGAATTATAATATTATTATAAAAATCATTTATTATTAATGAATATATATAAATCAAAAGATTGTTTAATTTTCATATTAAAATATTGAAGAATTCAATTAATATCTATAATTGAATAAGAGAATAGTGTTATAAATTTCCGGGTAAAATCCGGCCGACCAAGTAGAAGTGCCCTAGTACTGTAGATAGCTGGGTACAAGTGATAAGTTTATCCTGACTTCGTTTGGGATGGCTGAAGGAGCAGGTTACAAATCTAAGGCAAGATGGCACGAGGAGAGCAATATGTATTTGACTGTACTCGAGGTATATATGATGAACTCTAGTGAGTAATCTCAACACGTATGTCAAAGTCAAAGCAGGTTAGAATCCAAGATCAATTGCTTCAAATGGAAATATAGACGTCAATAAGCATTAGGATTCTGGGGCTATACAATAATAATATATTCCATCCTATTTCTGAAGCACCGTATATCGTGAGCAAATTGAAAAGAAGCAAAAGCCAAACTCAAGATCATTCGTACACAACTATTTCGTGCATACATCGCGATTGGGATCTGAAGCCCAGCAAATCCCCCCTCCCCTCAAGCTCCCAAGAAGAAGGGACCAGGAGGAAGACCAACAGGTTGTCTCATCGTCTCATCATTTACAGAGTCAATTGCGCAGTGCAGTGCAATGTGCAATGTGCACAGGAAATACTGCAATGATGTTACTCGCTGCAGACCATAATCTCTCCTATCCTGTTGTTATTTCACTGCTACAGCATTCTCCATTTCATTAATCCCATCTTATCCCATTCCATCAACAACCAACCGAATTCCCCCGAAAGTATTCCAGTATCGCGCCGTAAGAAATTTAGACGCTGTTCACCTGTGATAAAGTAGGTCTCGTGGTCACATTCATCAACAGGGGGACGGTGACAGTCAGGTTAGGTAGAAAAAGTAGGAACATGGCATATAATAACGTTGTCATTGGGAATCAATCATGAAATCAGAACCGACGAAGCATTTTGCTTCGTTGGCACACACAGTGATATCAATGGGGTCCAATTATAAATCATTACCCCTCGCGCACCTCGAGCAAGCAACATTTTCTCCCCCCCGTTGTGCCCAATTGTCCATATGTTTCCAACCCCATCCTTCACCGCTTCGAAAAATAATTTTCAATCTGTGCATACAGTATACCGACCACCAGTTCGACTGACTTGCTCTGCAGAAGAAACACTCACGAGACCAAATGTAATTAGAACAGACCCATCTCCCAGCCCTTCTCGGGTCTTCGCAAGTACCAAATCGGCAGTGCTCTCTCGTTCCTTCGTCCTCATGCTTGGCGTCGAAATGATGCGATCCTCAATGTTTCGCTCGGGGAAAATGTGATTGTCTGCGACGGTTTGATTACATTCGGAAGATACGGATA
This sequence comes from Botrytis paeoniae, assembly GCA_004786145.1. NCBI lineage: Eukaryota > Fungi > Ascomycota > Leotiomycetes > Helotiales > Sclerotiniaceae > Botrytis > Botrytis paeoniae. The sequence goes on along the minus strand of PQXI01000016.1, from coordinate 143,459 downwards.
GATAGATATCTCAATCTTGTACTCTATCTATGAATTATCACATATTAGTTTTTTCCGTGCTTGTCTGCTAGCAATTCTTTCCCAGTAGGTAGTCTCCGTAACCCAGCTTCCCAGCTTGTAAGCAGGGTTATTACATACAGGCTACCTGGGTATAACATGACGCGCTTGAAAGATGGATAAGGTTAGATATAAATACAAGGAAACTAGAGAGTGAGTTCATGCAGCAAGATTATATGGAGATAAGAAGAGCGATAATGGACCATGAGAAACGTTCTCGTGTATAAGTGCCATTTTCAATCGCAGTCGGACTTCGGAGATGGAGCTTATAGGTAAATATCAATATTTGAGCGCATTCACCATGGATCACCTCGAGGTCACTTGGGACGAGAAAGCATATTTACGCTTGAATCCATCCTGTATGTACGGAGCTTCTACCCTTCACATCACATTCTGTACCATAGTGGAGCGAAGATGCCGCATCGATAACCTCGATAGAGTAATCAAAACAGAGTTTCTCCTCTTACTCCTCAATCTCAATCCTACCTGAGAACGGTTATGTTCACTCAGGATTCAGGAGATCTGACTCCTCTTGGATGTTGTCCCAATATACTATCTATCATATTACATGCCTCTTGAACAAATGGTAAACAACGCATTTGCACGTCGTTATTTTCTTGCACGACCATTCAATTCACGTTTAAGCCTGTCTGAGCCTGCCTATCATTCTATCCAAGCGCAAGGACAACCATTCCCTATCCCATTTCAGCAAAAAAAAAAGCCGTCGTACCGATCAGCATAACCGTTCAAGGAAGTCAGGAACCTTCCGTCATAAGGCTCAAACCTCCTTCATCACTCAACCAATAAAAATAGCAAATCCCGCCCATCAAAAGAAAGCTGATGCTTGCCCCATGTGCTATATTCCCTGCATTGTATGTAATTTTCATGGCATGTAAGCCAAAAAAGCAGCATTGATGTTTTGCCTTGTCTGTTCATCCAGGTTGTTGATTGGTCGATGGCTTGGATTACTTCAACAGATTACGAGGTGAGACCTTAGAAAAATGGATTTTATTATAATGAAACTAGCTACCATCATGCCAGCCATACCTCTTAGGGCTCTAGGATCGCTCTAACTGTATATTATATGCCTCTTCAGGTTAGCTCTTTCTTCTACCTCCCTATTGAATGTATAACCCATGTTGATCATGGGGCTCCCTTGTAATCAGGGGAGAAGGATCGAAGCATTATATTCGGTTATTTTTTTTATCGGATTCTTGGTTTGGCAGAAATCGTCTTTCGCTGATTAGACCTTTTAGATTAATCTTGAACTAATCCTCGGCCCTGGCGTTGCTTGGATGATCCTACCCGACAAGAAGGTAAATTGGATTACTAAAGAAAGGTTATTTTTAAACGATCAAATAGTTCCGCTGATTCCGTGTCCCGTCCGGAGCATGATTTCCTCTATTCCTAGATTATAGATATTCTAGTGATTTCAGTATTGATTCTAAGTAAATGAAACATTTGAAGACCTAACCGCCTGAGATGACATACAATATTGGTAGGTTGGTCTTGGTATCATGAATAATAGTGTCAAGTGAGTTAGCGTTAACTCATCAACCAGTCAATATGCACGCAGATTAAAAACAACGGACGAAGATGGATCTGTAGCTTTGACGTACCTCGGTACAAGTCGCGCTCTGTGCAGTGCAGCCAAGTCAGGCTGCGTGGCAGGATCTGGCGGGCGTTGTTTTGGCATTTGGAGATCATGATACGATGTTTGGAAGCCCTGATGGAAAATTCTTTCTCAGCCCTCAACTCTTGGCAAGGGCAACGAGATTGTTTCATCATCAAGCAGGTCGTACGCCCCACAACAGAGATTCGTGATCGTCCTTTTTATTATTTCCTTCCGTCCTAGCTTATTAGTTGGTAAATAGCTTCTGGTCTGCTGAAGGCAGGATGCTCGGGATTCGGATTAAGCGTACCAGCTACGGGATAGCTAAGACTGGATTTGTAAGAAACCTACAAAACCAAGAGGGTTGGCATGTTAGGTTGAAGCCTTGGAAGGTTGAGTAGATCAGGTACGGGGTCCGAATGCGAAGAGTAGATCCTTGCTCCTGCCACAGGAAGACAGCGGAAGAAAAGGTAGGAAGTGAGATAGAAACTGTTGAGCCAAGGGGAGTGACCATGGCACGGTTGTGCTCGGTTTTCCTGAGCTCTCTAATCATTGGCATAAATCCACTCACTCAATTATATCATACTTTCCTTATTATGGAATAAATACTGGGTCGGGAGTGCGTTTAAATTCAGAAACTGACCATCCATAGGAGATAGCCCTATTATTCCACAATCATTCATTACACGATGCAAGTGAGTTTATACCATAGATTATACGACAAGGAAGGATCAGCTTTATGTACTCCGCAGAAGCGTTAACTCTGCAATGCACCAATGCAAGTGGGGTTTACGAGCATGAGATAATCTCTTTGAAAGACTCAAAATGTGCTGTCGAATTGAGATGTGATGTTTTGGTAAAGAGTAAGGAAAATCTCTGTGAACATCTTGGGTGAATCTAGTTGCGAAAGAAAGCCTCGAATGCTTATTCGTCAAGGCTTAGATTGAAAACAAATGAAAAATATGTTGTCTCAATCTCGTATCCGGGGTACGACTTCATAGCCACATTAAGAACGATATCGAACTTGAGAAGCAATTCCCTTCTCTTCAACTTTTCTTTTTTCCTTTCTATTGGATTCTCGGGGAAAATAATATGCAAGGCCCTTCCCACACCGGTTTTGGTCCCATTTTGGTACAACGTGAGCCCAGTTTCAGTCCACATTCAACGTTTATAATTACTTCTTCTTTTTTCTTTCTCTCCGCGGATTTGTGCGAAAGGGGTGACGAGAGAACCGAAAATAAATACGCTGGTACGGGACCGATTTGTTCGAGTATTTTTACTTGTGGAGACAACAATGAGCTCATGTCTGTTATAAATGAAGATTCATACGATATGTACATTCGTACCTTCCTGTACTTACAGAAAGATTGCCCGATAGTTACATTACCAAGGAACCTACAGACCTGCTTAATCTTTCGTCATGCAATGCCGACATCACACATAATCACGCCGATGAGTAATTAAAAAAGCGTTCAAACGGCGAGTCCTGCTGTCTGTACTGTCTGTGGGTATCTGGGAGTGACATTCTTGCTTACTCACGATGGATTGTTATTTTCCTTGAATGGATATGAAATTATTCCAATCCATGGCATTCGGCGTATTTGATACGACTCAATATACACTCGGCGACATGCACTCTATCTTACTTTAGGGATATACCTGCCAGTTCGGTTACTTATTGAATCTCCAAACGGCGAGATATGCGGCCAAGAGAACGGCATTCAGCAATGTAACGCCAAAACAACCCTCCTGCTTCTACATATGTAATATCAATCAATACCTACAAAGTACTCACTTGGGGGACTTGATATATTGTTTCTATTGCGTGGCTAGTTCTATAGAATCGGCTAATCATACTACTCAATTAACTCTGGAACATTGAAGTCTTCGAGTTAATTTTTGTAAGATAAACGAGAATAGCTTCTCGAATCTTTCTGGAAGCTTTTTCGATGAAAACCATTGGATATTGAAACCCTGCGCCCACATGTTTTGTTTGATCTACAGTGGTACTTTACCGTTTGATGCCGCTGTACGCTAAATAACCCCTCGTTCCTCTCATACGCAAGCAAGCAAGCATCATCATCTCGTTTTCGTTTCATCGGGCAAATTGGATACCAATCCCACCACCCCCACTGACAATCCTAGAACATTGTAGGAACCTTGAAATGTACGGAGAAATATCTGGGGATAACATTTCTTTACCCACAACGATAATTTAATTTGTGAGTGTACGATGTATCCTAGAATCATATCACGATCCACGGCTCTCATATAATTTTATATTGTTCCAATTGCAAAAGCTAAAGCATCTACCGGACCAGTACAACCTCGAAAAGGTGCTGGTCTACCAGAAGACCAGGCTTCGGGCTCACAATCTCAGAAAAGTTCATCCTTTGGCCCCCAATGTTGGAATAACAGGGGCGCATGTGGTCCAGTTACATCAGGGGTGTTACAGCATATCTGCCAGTACTGGAAAGGTAAAGACAAGGAGAAAGAGAAGCAAGGTACCTGCACATCCTCGTGTTGAAGTATACGACCAAAATCACATGATGGATGTATAACTTCACGCAACATATTGGGTATTATCATACAACGGGTACGCGCATTCCATTTCATCTATATTTCAACGCAAGTGTGTTTATACGCAGAACAAATGGAATGCTAAAGACCCTACATGCCGTCATCACAGCCATGGCATCTGACGTATTTGCATCACTTTGAAATCAAATACATCATCATGACTGTCGTACTGCAATATATTTCTGCACACCGTGAAGGCATATACACATATATATTAGAATTAAACCAGCACCGAGATTGGATTGCTTAGTTGCATATCTTAGCAGATCCTTATTGATAATTATGCCTCTACAGAAATCCTTCTCTAGGTCACATTTATTGCCTAACGGGTGAAGAGAGGAGAATCAAAATAAATGATAGGTTTCTGCTTACTTGCTCGATTCTCGCACAAAAGTATCATTATTGGTAGTCCAATTAGGATAACTGGCGGATATCGCGGATAACTATTTCCTCATAATTCTCCATGCAGAGAACGACATGGTTATATTCCCGAAATGGTTTCTACCGCATGAGCATGCAGAAAGACGTAGCTTCCCGAGCCGATTTTGTTTTCATCTCCACCGAGTTTGACATTTATCTGTAATCCAAGGAAAATCGCCAGCAAAGTGCAGATAATCATTTATTATGGGAAGGAGTTTAATGTATGACAGGCTATTAATGACACTCTACGAGAGTTCAGGGTTACCCCTCATCCTCACTATAGAAACATTCCTCCAATGATGCTTTCGCGAGTCTGTTCTGCACATGCAAATGTGGGTGCTCTTTTTTATTTCGCTGCATGATGCATCTGATGGATCGCATTCTTTAGGTATATTCCAATTTCGCAATGTGACCACCCGAATCACCTTTCTCGACTAGCTGCAAGTCTACTACGCCCCATAATAGATTATCTCAAGAGAAGTATGATGGCCAAGTCACGCATCAGACGAGGTTCGTTACTGCACCTACCAATCTGATGAAGAAGAATCGTGTATCGCGATGAAGCTAGTTATTAAAGGAGTGCTCAAGATGGAATATAGTTTGTCGATCTATCCATGGCTTTCCAAATAGACGACACGCATATCTTCAGGCTGACATATGTTTCTAAAGCAGATTAGGAATGTACGCCTTGAAATGTGGCTATCTCTGATTGACCGGTAGATTCATTGTCTTACACTCGCTGATATCAAGAAAGTCTTCTCCAAGGTGCTGTGCGTATGGTTTCACTCAGCCGCACGTACAATGAAATCTCGGCGCACAAAATATCTCTTCGGTCTCATCGGCATCTAAATGAGACGGCTATGATGATATCTTTGATGAAACCTTCGAAGAGAACCTGCATCGGGTTTACTAGGGCCTTTCGACCGAACTGGATAGATTTGGATCGAGATTCAGGCCGACTACAATAAAAGTGGTTGTGCTTCTGAAAGAAGCAATGTAACTTCTGTTGTATTCCTGCCTCATTTGCCATCGAGAAATCGGTACTTCTAGGCAGCAGCTTCACATCCTGAGGATGGAGAAAGTAGATTTCCATACCCTTTCCAAATCGTAGTGGCACCGAAGGATAGAAAGCCCTATATTACATGATGGTATGGTATGATATTATATGATGCTATGATACGTTTCCCCACCAACAGAGGTCGTGCACGTTGGCACCACTTTTAGCGGAGTTTTGCTGCAGGTACTTGTCTGCGACCAGGGGATTTCGATCTGCGTGATGAAGATAGGGGAGTGAAAGGTACAAGATACAAGGTACAGGCACACTGTGGTCTTATTATTTCATATCATCATCATGCCACAATGGCGCAAAAATAAGTACCAATACAACGCTCCGGTTTATCTACCGTCTCCGCGTGTTGTAAATGTGAAGATATGCATCAAGGTAACCTGGTCTATGCATGTAAAGACTAAATGGTGCAAATTGCGGGGCGAGGGCGCTGTAAATGTCCTGCGGGGTAAACGGATTGGAACGTTTGCTTTCAGATTGAAGACTTCCATGCTCCCATAGTGCCGGAATATATGGGACGAGGAGGAATAGGGCGACATGGATAGGACTGGGAAGACAGAGCTCGCGTTACAAAGCAGATATGCTACATGAAATAATTGATCACCAGATCATCGGTCAATGTACGATAGCGCTTAGTGTTTTGTAACGGAATCTACTCATTTCTTCCCTCGCTTTGGGCGCGCGAGCGTAAGTAATGTTCTTCGCCGGAGGTACGGACGCGAGTACAACGCGGTGGGGGTACACACGAATTACGCCATTTTGAATGTATGTAATGTACATCATTGTATATTGTACGGAAAGTCAAGCATTGACTTTACTTATTTTGAACTTTCTGACGATAACAACACAGAGCCCGACTTCTAGCCAAACCTTATTGAAAAGCTCCAACCTTGATTTTTAGGGGGTGGAGGCGTGGGGTGCGTCCGTCACACGTGGTTACATAGAATAGGTTTGAATTTAAACAAAATATCAAATCACTGTTGGACACGGCGTCGGGATCGCCATACCAAATAGAAAGTGAGGCGGGTGGGTGGATCTCGCATTTTGTAATGGTAACACGGGATTAGTGAATTGAAAGGAGAATTTGGTGATAGGGGCGGAGTGTATTTCGATGGCGATGGGGTGTTATGTTTAGTTCAACGTCACGCTGAGTGAATATTTTGTAGCTTTTGTACCAACGACAGAGCATTAAATGCCGAAGTAATGCAATGATATGGGGCTACATCTGGAGAAGCTCGGCGTTCGGGGGATCGGGAATGGAGTCTTTTTTGGGGGAGGATTTGGAGTCGTGCATCTTTTTGTACTGTTAGAAGAAGTACAGCGTTAGAAAGTAAGTTATGCGAGAATGAGGGCTCATGATTGATAGATCGGTGTAGCACAAGTGTGGGACGTGAATCACCTCATTTCACCAGGAGAGAAGATGTAGTTGACTTTGTTTTGGGAACGGGAATGCGCAGTAGGTGGAGATGTGGGTTGTAGGGTGTTCTGGATCGAGGTTCTTTACTGCTTGTTTGTCTATATTCATCTCGGTGTGCTTTTGCGGTCGGTTGTTGCCGAAGGTCTGTGGGGGAGGTGATTTGAATGGGATGTAGCTAGCCGTTGTAGTTACACGGCGAGAGGGAAGGGGCATTGACGGGTGGGATTGACATAACTGGATGTGGAGGTGTTCGGGTGTCGAGTGGGGTAAGGCATTGGAGAAGGGGGAGGGAATATAATGAAGGTTGTTGTAACGGAGAGAGGATATGGGCGAGAGAGAAAAATTCAAAGAGACACAGCAAGGAAAATGGGAGTTCGGGACAAGTATGCTTAACTTCCGAGACCCATTTCAAGTGAGCTCAAATAAAAACTTGTCTGAAAGCTTGAGAGTAGTTTTAGTTATTGCTCAGAAATTTCAAAAAATGATACTGGTTGTCGTAGAATTAGCCTTTCGAGTATAATGCACCTGGTAGACTATGAATGGCTATCAAGTTCTCGATATTGTGTGATGGTTAGTCATATAAGTTGTCCTGCAAAATGAATCGTTAGTGCTATTCTCATTGAAATTATTCCTGTGTCTGTTGTTAGTGAACACGCGTTACTACGTCTTATTGTCGTCGCCGTGTCCTCATATTTTTAATCCCAGACGTGGTTGCAAGACGACCTGATGATTAATACCTTTAGGTTTCTTTGCCTAGTAGCTCTTTATAGTAGAAATGGCATTATGACCTGTCCGATCAATCTTTTTAATATTATTCTATGATTCACGGAACATCCTCGTCAAGCCCATTGTATGCGTCGGTAAAGAATCGAGTAGGTCTCTCGTCGTAGCGTAGTGGAAGGCTAGACGAGTGGCTTGGTTCCGGAAAGTGTTGAGCAATTACACTGTTGCTCTCGTTTTGTACTTTTTTTCTAATTTGGCAATTATTCCTTTGATCAAGATACAGTTAAAAGCCACCCAGAATCCAAAAAGTTCACGCAAAATCAATGACAATAGCAATAGCATCAATGTTATTTTCCGTTCAATTCACCACAACTTCATCGAGCCCAATTCTCTCTGCGAGTCTCACCTGCGGTAGGGGTCCCGGAGCCATACTTTTAAGGATAATGATTGCTTGTGATAACAGAGCTAGTAGCTTTGATTTCAGCTCTCCAACAGAATCGCGAATTGGTCTCTCTCACCTATTGCTTTATTGAGAACACGTATTTGAATAGTGATAGACTTTCTGTACTTCTCGTTTATGGAGAGGAATGGGCGTCATAGGGTGCTCATAGCTATGCATTTTGGTTTGTGCTTTTGTCTTGCTTAGTAGTATCTTACTGTAGATTCGTTAGGATAGTCTACCTAAGGCTAGAAGTCGTTCAATTTTAGGTAGCGAATGGTGCCTTAATGTGTATATGAATAAACTTGACCGCGCTGATCTTTCAAATGAAGCTCGGGAAATTGTCTAGTTGACGTGAAGAAAAAAGCAAGATATCAGTCGATGACGCCGCACAGATTATACTACATTATCATGTAATGTCCATTTTAATAGGCCCCATTCTATCATACAACTATGGATAACTATCCAAATACTTGACAAGTTTTTGAACAAACCGAGAAACCTACGTTGCCAGCAGCAAAAATAGCTATGTAATAGTCCTCTGCCAAGCCAAGCCTCATGCCGAAGGTTTAAATTAAGCTTTTCAATCTAAAGCGTAGATCAATATCTTCTAACGTCGATGGAGATATGTTTGTTTCGGAGCCATTTCGAGGCATACAGGCCAAGACTCGAAACTATTCAACACCAAGCTTAATTTCCCCTCTGAATTTGGACATAAATCAAACTAATCAGATCTGTCTGAAAACATCATACCCGTGAGCTTGTCAGGATGAGCCTGTAGAATGAAGAGCTTAGATGCGCAACAGAATTCTCCTGGTAAAATATTCGGTAAACCATCCCCAAAGCTTATTTGTAGTGGCGAGAACCGGAGAAACTAATACCTGTAGTTCCTAATCGAACGAATGGTTCCTTTACTTGTCAGGACAACCCCTGTAAAAGTGAGGATGTAGATGTGTAATAAATCTGCATGAAAAGTTTTCTAGACAATTCTAAATTAATTACTAGAATACATTAGATGACTGTGGGGTAGCGAATAAGCTTGGAGTGGTGCGGAGAGCTAGGGAGAGCTAGATTCAGACTTTATTTACCCGAAGGCTTATTGGGATCCCCTTGTAATCCAGGAATAGTAGATGTGCAACATTTATTTTTGTGATTCTAGGTGGAATAGATCGCAAAACAAATCGAAAAATTCGTTTAGTCACCGAAATATTCGGAAGATAGTCTCAGTCACATTTAGCGTCAAAAAGCTAGGGTTCTTGGATATCTTGGCAAGTTACATGAAAATCGTGCTAATTGTGAGGGTAAGAATGCTTCTAGGATACTTTAGTTGATTGTGTGACATTTTCTGTACAACTCACTAAACGAACAGAGCCGAGAATTTTATCCTTATGGAACTCAACAACGCAAGTCTATCAGTATCAAATCTGAAAGTATCAAACTCTGAGACATACCACATGAAATATTGTAACTAGGTATCTTTTGTTGCAAATCTCATATTCAACCCCACCCTTTAGACTAAAGTGTGACCAAGACTAAGTAGAACCGAGAAAGTTCAACTACGTCTTCGGACCTTACTAATATCAAAACTTATTGCTAGGACATGCCTTATATCAAATAGTAATACACATATTCGGGCTGTTGGATCTGAATTGACATACCCCACTATTCTTTTTTATGCGTGTGCGGTGTTGAAAGTTAGGTCGATCCCTTGTAAGAGGATGGAGTTTCGAGCGTAAGCCGGAAGATAAAATACATGATACATCTAAGAAAAAGTAGCTTGGAGCCAGCCATTGACCAGGCCACTCAGTGTCTCACGTATTTTGCAACAATAAATGTCTGACAGAGTACCCCCACTAACACGCCGTGCTCCATCTGAGAAATATTTCTACTGGTCCACTTGCTTCACTTGAGATTTTTATGAAGAGAAAGCTTTTGAGCTTATGAATTGTGTATGATTCAAACGCGCTGAATCTAACACTGAAGTTTTCATGGAGGTATGTAAGAGCTGAGAATTTAAGGTGTTGATTTCACCGGTCATGCCCTGCCGTAACCATCATAATAAAATGCGGAACATTGAGTACGGAAAGTGCGAGGAAGAGTAAAAGATTGATCAAGAGAGAAGCTCACAACTCATGTATCTCCAGAAGCAAGATCGAAAATATAGGAGCTATACTTCAAATTCTGTAGAAATTGATGGTGAGGTGAGAGCGGTGAAAATTTGAAAATTCAAATGATGCCAATTGTCTGATTATACTCACGGGTCCCTCAACGGAGAAATAGACATTGATGAAAATCTGTTTAAGAAAATGTGTTATATAATTTGATTGGCTGAGATTTAAATCATCATTGTTTTGTGCGAGCATCAAAAATTACAGTTTCATTTCATACGGAATGGATTTTCTTGCGCCATGTAAAGGTTGAGAGACCAAGCTTTGAGTGTGTGTTAAAGATTCAAACCATTCTTGAGAATGATAGATACGAATAAAACTTTTCAGAAATACTCTTTTGCGAACGATACTCGACAAATGTGAAGTATGAATACTGCGAGTCTTATTATGAAAGCCATCACCTCGTGATAGAAAACTCTCTTTGTAATTCCAGCATACCTTCTCCTCATACACTTACTTAACACTTCCCAAACACACTTTACTACTATATAAGGAGCAATAACTCGATTTTTACTATCGGAGCGCAAAGGCAGCAAACAGGCTTGTTCGTGCAGGTCAAATGCGCTCTGGTGGTGGAGTGGTAAAACGCCTGGCTCGAAACGACGAAACGAACGGAAAAAAACCCCATCGAGGGGTTTCTCCTCCCGCCCCCTCGAGGGGGCGGGAAGGTTTTGCTTATCAGATCTGTGGGAATCATTTTATCATTTTTTTCTGGTACCAAATGGAAAAGTGTGATCTGTTTATGAACGATTTTTTGGAATCGGTAGTGGTCGTCGGATGTGGAGCGAGAGTGAAGTATTTCGCTTATTTCGTCAATTTAAGGGCGGCGAACTGAGATTACGCTAATGGCCTCGAAATTTGAAGAGGTTCTTGCCGTTAAGGACTTTCAAATGACGAAGACTGATGCAGTAGAAGGCGCAATTCTGGCAACATAATAGTTCTCATTAAACGGAATGTCATCTTCCATTGCTGTAGGTGAAATCTAGTAGTTTATTCATACCTAGGGTTCCACGGCCAACACTACAAACAATGCGGCACTTTTGATGGCGCAGAACTCATTAAATTGAATACTTGACTGTATCGGTGAAAATGAGCTATCAGGAATACCATTAATGTTTTAGCTGGAAATGATATTCGTAAGTGTCATAGTGAGTTGAAGACCAGGTAAGTAACTTGGAAGAACCTTGATCCAGCGATTGCGGTTCAAAAATTTCGAAAATTCACACAAGCACTAGACCAGATCGTTTAAAGATGGTTTTTATTTTTATTATTTTTAACTTTGCAGGGTGGAAGGCTGCTGCCATATCAGACATTTACACTTATTTGGTCTCGTCTGAAGGGCGGCACATCTCTTGACATTGTTCCAAGAACTGGAATTCAGAGGTGGGAAATAATCATCATACTAGTAAAACATGAAAATTTCTCTCAAAATGCGTGTAAACAATGGCCAAGATACTTGATCACTATACGTTGGCGATCAACCGCGACGGCGCTCACGCGTTCTTCTTAAGATACCGATCCCATCATGCAAGCACTTCATCTACTGGGGCTTCAAAAATACTCCAATGTTTTCTTTCGATTTACTACTTCAACAAAAAGCAGCTGCAGCAGACTCTCGGTGTGATAAACGAACTCCGTAATTCCATGGTTCCATTAAGAGATTATCATGTGAAAAGTTCTTCGGATAAGGGACCAAACCAGAGTCAGGATCATATCAATGACTCAAACCTCGAGTCATCCCAAAACTTTAGCTATGCTCTTCCTTGACGCTTGGCTTCAAGCAAGTGATTTGCAGGGCCATTGACGTGTCATATATCTGAAACGCTTAACCCCGTCATTTAGTGCATACCTTATCCTCCTCGAATTTGTTGCACATCTGAATGCTCCTACCCCACCATTTAGTCCAGCCATGACGATATTCCTCGTTTATTCTAAATCGCCCAATTCCCAATAAGTAGACTCCCGGAGGCGAGGCCTAGCTACTTTCTATGTTTCTTGCCATTTTGGCTTTCACACCAATTGAATGTATCTACACATGATCACGGAGTCTCCTTCCATAAGTTTCATTCACCCATAGATAACACATACGGTTTCAATATTTTTGAGATCTACACCCCACCATATGGTCCGCCCTTCTCCGATAAAGTATACAATGTGAAATGTTGCACATCTGATACCCCACACCCCACCGTTTAGTTCAACTTCATTATTAAAACGGCAAAGGTAGGTGTTTAGAGACTCATATGCCAATCATCTCTTGTTAATCACACGTAGGTCTGGTTATAAGTAGTGGGTGTGGGTAATTCGAGGAGCCTAGCTCAATTAAGAAGCTTCCGGGCCTGTCTAAAGCTAGCTTCAAATTTTATGAAACGGGACTGATAGTAAAACAGCTGCATTTTCTCATGTCCTGTCCACTTCCTGGCTAGTTCTCAGTAAAATAGAAGGCTCTACCAGTTCTGAAAAAAGGCTATTCCGATGATTCAGAGCCTCTCGAATAAGATGAAAATCGGAGATAGCTAGTTTATTGACTCACTAAGCTTGGATATGTTGCATATCTGAAATATTACACCCCACAATATAGTCTGGCTCTCAGCCTCAATACCTGTCCCAAGATAAAGCTTGAGCTAAAGGTATGCAAATCCTCAGAACTAAATTTCTGATTGGCCAGCAAGATGTATCAGGGCTGACATGTTGCATATCTGAAATCTTCTACCCCACAACAAAATATGATAGTACAATATATAACAGTGCTGCTATCATCAAGAGCTCAAACAAGACTGTCTCAGATGGACACTATGAAGAATTCCAAAACGTGCTTTAAGAACAGAAAATGGCAGCATGGCAAGGACTGACGAAGCAGCTCTATAATAATATTGCGTATGTCTCAAAAAGCAGAATGAGAGCAATACTACGGAAAGACACAGACTCATGAATGAGCTACAAATCCTGATTGACATTGCAAGTATCGGAATAACTTTCAGGATAATTATCCTCCAATCAAACTAAGATTTGATCATAATGAACAACCTGGAACTAAACAGAAAATAGCTCTACTCAATCTACAGGGTAAGCTCATCCTACAAATGTCCCACAATTTATCTTTAAAAACAAATTCCACCCACAAATTGTCACAACCTATGGCCTCTTCCTTTTGTTGCGTGTTAGTCTGTGTGGCAGAAAGGCTAGTTGGTTGACCACCTTTGCCTATTCATGACGTATCTGCAACAAGATCTGGAAAAATTCCCGAGTTCTCCTTAGGCATCCAATTTAGACTCTGCCCTGGCAAGAATCCAAATATGAGAAAGGCTTCCAGAGCTGCTAAATTGCCGTCTCCACTATGGGCTTTATCATAGCTCTTCCTGCTTATCCTATAAGATATAATGGTATATCTGTTGTATAACAAAACGATCCTATAGGATCTTTCAACCAGAATTGTCATTTTCTACTATTTCTATCCCTATAGCACCACATGCGACAAATAATTTTGCGAAGCCTGATCGGCTATTATTTGAATCGTGTCTCGCATTACAAAGCTGCTTTTTATATAAGAGCTTTTCTGCTGCATATCGGAGAAAACGGTGTGAAGCAACACGCCGCTTGAACAATCTCTTGGATTTGACCGGATATGGAGAGGTAATTACTGAAATCACCGATAGGAATTCTTGTTTTAACTCATCTCAGGCCCACCGCAACGGTCGCCATTGTATTGCCCGGTTTGACAGCCTTGACTTCGATCTTATACTGGACTAATTGGCGAGTGTTGAATGTGGGATACGCAATAAGAGGGGTTTCTCATACTGCCAGCTTCACTGAGATACCATCACCGTCAAGCCATTATTCGCTAGCCATGAGTGGTTTGAGCAATTAGCCTCCAGCTTTAAGTTGAAGCAAACCTGACAACCTAAACAGGGACTTTGTAGTTGTACTCTATTCCCTGATTTTGGTTCTCATGATGATTGGCAGAATCTTCATCCATGATTCTACCAGAGAGCTGTGGCCTCTGCTAATTCCACACAGTTACAGGAATCTTTTGCTCCATTATAGTAGCCAGAAGGTTTGCATGTTCAATCCCCATCTGTGTTCCAATATATCGCAAATTCTTAACGCAAAACGCTCGAACTTCTGGGGTCGAAAGGCGCAAATTGCCTACTAGGAATAGTGGCCAGATCATAAAATATCCACCCGAGAATCTAATGGTAGGAAAATCTGTTCCAAAACCATCTTTCTCAAAGCCACTCCAGAGTTGTGTATGCCCACTGTTTCTCGAAACGTAGCCCATATGTTGCGGTACACTTGCAAGAATTTCTGCCTGTAGGTGGTAGATTATTTCGGTGCAGATTTGGAAACGCTCTGCGTATTCGGACCCAAGTAACGATGGTACAGGAGAAGTAAAGTCTTTCAATAAGACCTCTCTGGTCGTTTCATTGAGTAAAATTCTGAGTTCTCTTATTGCATTCCAGATTTGAGCTACCCAGTGATCGTAATATACGTGATAGTAGCCGTCAAACACAACATCCGGATCTTTGTCCGTCTGAACTATTGCAAAGTCCCACCCTTTCGGTATGTTTGTAAAAAAGGCGAGAAATCTCTCATCCAAGGCCTCTGCATCATCAAGAAGCTCCTGAACGTCACTATAATAGCCTGCGTGATATCTAGCATTGAAAGATGTGTAGTCAATCATTATTCTTTGAGCAATCCAGGCCGGATCAACATTTGTCATTTCATTTTCTGCAAATTCTGTAATTTCAACGATGTATTTTGGTAGTGGGATATCCCTTTGGATGCATGATATCAGCAGGCTCGAAGTCACTTGTGCTAACAAGCGTATGCCTCCGCTTGTCTTGATGGCTTCCGGACCCCGAAGCTTGACAACTGCCGCAGCACCATGAATGTGTTCTGCCCATGCTTTCATTGATTTTTGGTTACTACCAGTGATAGTTTCGAAGATACCGAGGATCAATATCGCTAACAAGGTGCTGTCTCTCTTGACGGCAGTTGGAGATTGAAGGGCAGTGTTAGTCAGCTGAAGTGATTTGGCATATTGTGCGCGTGCTTGATTGATAAGATGGGGAGCTTTCGCCGAGTGTGCATAACCAGCCAGACCCACTGCTTGAACTGCGGCGACAAGATTATCATCTATGCTATCAGATTCGTACAAATCGGAAAGATGATCAAGGTGTCCTCGAGTTGGACCATTATCGCCTATCACATAGTTTGATAAGAAGAATGCGGTAGCTTTATCTTCAATTGATGGCGTAATGTTGAGATAATTGACAGATATAACCTGGTTGAATTGCGGAGCCTTAACGACATCGCGTGGTGAGTTTCCTCGACTTGAATATGGCGAGGGGGTGGTTGAACAAGAAGTAGTGGAGTTTAGAGAAACAGGTTCCACCCCCTTTTGCTTGACCTTCTCGTGTTTAACCTTTGCTTTTTTAATGACGTTTTTAGTTTCCTCCCGGAAAATCAGATCGACTTGAGATCTATACCCGGGGCATTTTCGACCCGCATTCGAACACTGAGTGCACCCAGTGGGTACTGCATCACACTATAATTTGTTGGTCAGCAACTGTTATGAACACATGGTGATTCTTGGCATGCGGAAAGTACGCCAGATCAAGTGATTTGTAAACCAACCTACCTTTGTCTTTTTAGCTCGGCATGCATGGCACCCTTTAGAGGGTCGACCACAAAAAACCATAGTTGACCTGCGGTGTTGGCTTGGACAGCAGAATCAAGTGCTTGATACTCCGCTGACCCTTGTTAAGTTCCCGGCCCTTTTAGAGGATGATATACTGAAGCAGGATCACAATATTGGGGACCAGTGCCGCAAGGGGTTGTTTTGGCAAATAGTTTAGATGATGTCCGATACAATAATGCAAATGTGAGGAAATCAAACGGGGATAGCTTCACTCTTCGCAATGGTGGCCTCGAAAGGGGTGGAAGAAGTATGTATATTAAATAATACAATCTTAATAAAGTAGCCAAGAGAAGCAGCGAAACTCCAACATGAATGTGAGATCTTCAAAGCATATTGTTGGGACAGGTCAGTCTTGTTTGACGTCTACGGTGTAAAGGGTAAGCATATCACGTGAAAAGCTCATTCAATGCAATTGGTTGAGATTTTCTCGTTTTTATTTCCTATTAGAGGGTATGAGGAAGTTGACCAATAAAAACAGATCTATAAGCCGGATGTCGGGTTCCTCAACTAGTTAGCCTGTATTTATGGGACCACTAAAATAGTCCGACAAGGCACATCAGCATGCACCGACAATTTGGCGACCAAATGAAAACAACAATGTTCAGGGACGAATGAATAGATGCCCTTGATCTTTCCATTCTCCTCCCACCAGCACAAGGAGGGCATTGCCAAGAGTAGTGTATACCAATTTATAAGGTTTATGCCTTATATTAGGCTGCACACTTCAATTCACTCCTTCAGCTAGTTGAAGTAATTTAGTAAGTGGGCTCTTTTGGCATGGCAGTAACATAGGGACATCAAAATTTCCTAATTGGGCTATCATGAAATTCCATCGGCATCTATGCTTCATTGTGTGGAGTTAAATGTTCAAACACAGCCCCGTGGATATTCAAAAGCTGGCTCAACTGGGTGAGGTTGACTGTACGGCCGTAATATCAAAGCCTCTCAATTTCCTAGTTCGGCCACCATGAAGTTGACATTAATGGACGTTTATATTTCACATAAATCGTCATGTTTCCGTTTTACCATTCTGTTATATACCAAATCAGCCTCAATTATCTTACAGTGCTCTCATACGTTATATTCAGCTCCTGTAATACTTTTGTTCGAACGTTTTCAGCTCTCTGGTTTGCTCATTCGTACCTTCTTGCGTGGAGATGGCGACTTATCTGTACAAAAAATGGAAAGCAGCAGGAGAAACTCCTTCGGATCCATCAAGACCCTCGATCGAAAGTTCAAAGCCTTCAAGCCCTTTAAAATTGTGCAAACACAGAGACGCTTCCCTAGATTTCACTACAGAGCAAGAGTCAGCAATTCCTCTAGAATCTCAAGTAAGGAATGGTGAAGGCAGAGAGGTCGGTACAAGTGAGCCACAAGCTGGTGTATCTTATGCTGAACTATGTGGTCTTTGTGTACAAGAAAAGAAGGCATCCAGACGATATAGATGGAGGTTGATTGCCGGGCTTATGCTACCATATATGGTACAAGCCCTAGATATCACCGTTATTGCCGGGGCTTTACCTTTCATTGCTTCTGATTTCAGTGAGTCCTAAACGGTCTGTCTCTTTCATCATCTTTAACTAATCGCTATTCAGACCAACTTGCACAACTTAATTGGATTATCTCCGCCTTTAATTTAACCGCAACGACATTTATACCAGCCTGGGGTCAACTTGCCGACATAGCCGGCAGATATGCGACTCTTCAGATAGCCTTAATTCTTACCTTGATTGGAAGTGCCCTTTGTGCTGGTGCACCAGTGACTGCTTTCACTATGCTACTATTTGGTCGGGCATTACAGGGACTCGGCTGTTCCGGACTTCTAATTTTGACCAAAGTTATCCTTTCCGACAAAGTCTCCCTTAAAGAAAATTCAAAGAATAACAGTTTATTCGCTATTGTTGGTGGCCTGGCTTATGGATTTGGACCTATCGTTGGAGGAGAATTGACACAAGTTTCGTGGCGATGGTGCTTTATTATCAATATTCCCATTGCGCTAGTGGGTATGGTTGGTGTACATTTCCTTCTTCGACCAATAATGCTCGGGCCTCAGATAATTAAACGAACAGACGATAATACTGAAATGGAAGGACGCCAAACATTGACAAGAAGACTCTCAGCACTCGACTTTGGAGGACAATTGTTATTTCTCTTTGGCATGGGTCTCTTTATTCTTGCCGTAACCTGGGCAGGAGCTTACTACCCATGGTCAGACGCCAACGTGATTGTTCCTCTCGTCCTGGGTTCTCTCCTCCTTATTTTGTTTATCGTTTGGGAATACCTTATGATGCCAGGCTCAGCACTAGCAGTGCGATATCCATATCGTCGTGCCATGCTTCCATTCAAGCTCATCTTAAGCCGCAACTCTGGACTCCTGATGTACATCAATTTCATCACCGGAATGGCAATGTACGCCGTCTTCTATTTCGTCGACATATATTTTGCTCTCGTGCTACAATTTTCATCCAGTAAGGGGGGTAAGAATCTTCTTTACTATATTCCGGGCTTGGCAGGCGGCGTATACCTCGCCATGTTCGTCTGCAACGTGTTCCCCCGCCAAACTTGGTATCCACTATTCTTAGGCACGGTCATCGAACCTCTCGGTATCACTATCCTTGCTGCAGCTCTTTCTTGGGGTCATCTGCCTACCATCTACGGCATGCTTGCTTTGACTGGTGTTGGAACTGGTATCAGACTCATGCCTGGCACCCTCCATGCGATAGGCCATTATCCTACGCAAATCGCACCCCTTGTCTCAATGATGTCTCTTTCCTCTTCGCTTGGCGGCACACTCGCCCTGACAATTATGCTCAACATCTTCAATAACCATCTCTCTTCTTCTGGTATATCCGTATCCGGTACCACAACAGCAAGTTTCTCGGGCATCGCAACTTTGGAATCGGCAGAACAGGATTATGTGAGAAAGATGGCGAAGGAGGGGATAGTGTTAGCTTTTTATGCTATCTCGGCCTTTTTGTGGTTGGGAGTGGGCGCGAGTGTGGGATTGGGGAATGTATGGATTGCTAAGGGAGGTGAGGAGAGGGTGGCTAACTCAAACGGGGATAAAAAGGTGAGACAGACATGTGAAGGAAGTTTTCTTGGGAGTTTGTTGAGGGGAAAGAGTAGGAATAATGATGAAAAGGCTTGATATGGTTGTAAAAGTTTTCTATCTATTATCCACCTATAGAGATTATAATAGAAATGCAGTGTTAGGGTACGACTGTTGCGCATCCATGGGGTTTATAGCTTTTATTACACATCTATAGTTTCAATCCAAAACTGAAAGTTCAAACTAACTGTCAAACAGGAGAACGGGAATTAGAGATTTTTAGTTGCACGTCTAAGTTTTTATAAAGCGCGAAACTTAGTAAAGAGGACCGAGACAAGAAAATAAAGTATCTGAATTCTTGAAGGCCTTTTTTCTCCATGTCCCCAAGCTCTGAAAAAGTTTTCCTTGTTGGATCGACCCAAGAGCAATAAATCAGATGTGCAACAAAAGTTTCAATATTGAAAAGAAGCTTCCTTATTGGTCTCTGCTAACAACATGAAATATTTTACCGTCAATACTAAATACAAAATTCGAGAACTACAAACCACCCCCAAGCTCTTCACATAATACGCTAGTATCCAGATCCAGATTCGCCGGCTTAAACTCCATTGTTTCCAATAGCTTGGCTAACAAAGCAACTTATAAATTCTCTTCCACATTGGCCACTCCTCCATCTCCATTTCTCTCCTCTGCCAAACCCTACTTCCTCTATACAACATCCCTGCATCCACTTCATTTCTTCCCGTCCTCAAATCAATATCTTCAATCTTCATCCATCTCGTTCTGTACCAAAGTTTATACCCTGCATAGAAAATCAAGACCACTGGCATTGCCAAATACGCCTCAAAAAAGCTACTGATCTTGGTATTAATCCCCGTATGTACGTTCCCGATCGGATCAACCGCTACCCAAAACTGTGCTATGAGAACCAATACTATCATGCAGAGGCCAATCCACGAACCAATGGTACCAACTGGGGATCGATAGATCAGAGAATCAACACTGTGGCCCTGCTGTGCCCACGCTTTACGAAACCGTATATGCGAATAACAAATAGTTCCCCAAGTAAAAAGCGAAGAAAGCCCCGAAAGAGCTAGTAACCACGTGAATGCCGAACTTCCAGCAGGAGAGACATATAGATAAGCCAGGAGACCAAACACGGAAGCGATAGCAATGGCGACCAAAGGACGGCCTTTTCGATCAATGTAAGCGAGAGGACGAGGAGCTTGGCCTTGCGCTGCGAGAGAAGCAAGGAGACGAGAAGAGCCGAATACGCAAGAATTAGCGACGGAGAGAACTGCGATTAGGATTACGACGTTCATTACAGAGTCAAGACCAGTGATACCTGCGGATTGAATGGCGATTATAAAAGGAGAGGCTTTATTGGTGCTGCCATTTGCGGCGGAAATGAGAGAGGGAGAGTTGTAAGGAACGAGCAGGCCGATGATGGTTATACTCAGAATGTAAAACTAGGGAGTTATTAATTTTTGACAATCTGGTTGATTAGAGTAGCTTATACTCACCAAAACAATACGCCAAAAAACCTGCTTAATGGCTGTTGGTAGAGATTTGCTTGGATTATAGGTCTCGGCAGCTGCTAGTGCAACTAATTCTGTTCCTGCAAAGGAGAATGCTGCCGTAACGAGAATATTACAAAATCCCTTGAATCCGTAATTGAAAGCCCCTGGGTCGGTCCAATACATACACCCTATATACCCTGTTTCAGGAGTTCCCGTGCAGTTTATCACTGCACCAAGAATACTGATGGAAGCTTGTTAGAAAGATCAATTGAGAGAGACCTACTAAGAAGTACCTACATGAAGCCTATTATAGCCGTGACTTTCAATATGGAGAAGGCATACTCTGCTTCGCCAAACGTCTTGATGCCACAAAGACTGATGAAGATAACAGCGACTAGAAAGATTGTGATACTAGCCCAAGTTGGTATTGAAGTACTCCAGAATTCGAGGGTGATTGCTGCAGCGATAATCTCTACTGGCATGATTATGAGGCATTGAATTGCATAGTTCCAGCCCGTTGCAAAGCCCCAAGCTGGATCTATGAACCTAGTCGCAAATGTTGAGAACGAACCTAACGTTTGTTAGTATTTTGCAGCCACCCACCATAATCTTTACTTCATTACCGGCAACTGGGAAAGTAACTGCCATTTCTCCTAGTGCTTGCACTGTACAAAACAACATCCCACCCATCAAGATATATGCAATAAGAAGAGATCCAGGACCGCCAGTGGCTAGTGCTGCCCCAGAGCTTACGAATAAACCAGTGCCTATACATGTTAGTCATTCCAGACTTCCAAAATACCCAGAGATAACTAACCTATGGACCCTCCAATAGCTAACATCTATCTCAAAGAGTCATTTCTTGCACAAATAGTTTCATGTGGGATTTTCAATACCTGCAAATGACGACCTTTTAAGACTCTGACCAAGTGTGTGTTGGCTATATTTGAAGCCGCAGCTTTATCGTTGTATGTTCTTCCATTTGTACCAACGAAGATAGTAGGTCCTACATCTTTCTGGGCATCGCTACGGAAGCTATCAAAAGCTTTAGTCGGGAAATTTCTCGCCTCTTTGGGTCTCATTAAAAGAGGTACAATAGTCGAACTTGTGGTTGCATAAACTTTCTCCATTTTCATGGCGGGGTCAACCATCACAGAAAAGGCCCTTGACACCTCAGGCTGTTTGAATAAATCTGGTTCTCGAAGAAGAAGATGATGAATTTGCTGGGGCAGTGAGGCAGCCCGTGAGTCTCAGTGATGTGAGATGTGATGGTTATCAAGAGTCCTCGGTCCTGAAAATCGGATGATACAAACCGAGAAAACATGCATGTGCTTCACAAATCAGGCGATAAACTTTTATCTTGAGGCTTTTACAGTATGAAATTACTTTGCAATTTGAGAGATAATATCGAAATGAGCATATCAACGGAAGAATACAAGACGGATAGGTCCTAATCAAGGCCGATAAGTTGCCCCTGTATAACGTGGCGTTGAGTTATGAATGGCATCCAAAACTCGAGAATTGTACACAAAATGGTCCTATCCTACCAGGTCTGTAAGGTAGTCGGCACGGAGATAATCGTCCCCTCATGATTGATTGTAGCAAGAATGCAGTATTTGTGTTCAAGTTTCAAAGTACACCAAGCCTCCAACCAGACTATCCGTTGGGAAGTATGCAAGGTACGGCCTGATAGCAAAGAACGATTCAATCTATTGATTCCAATGCCCCTGAATTTGTGCATATGTGCCTGCAGAAAGCAGAGTGCAGCACATAAAATATTGCTATCCAGACAAAGAGTGGTAAAAATGCAAGAATTCGTCCCGGGAGTGTGGTAAAAAACCTTTGGATATGGTATTTCTAAGCTTTAATTAAGCCGTTATTCCGATATCCTTATCAATACAAGTGCGACGCGACAGACAACGTTGAATGTCCGAAACCCAAAGGCTTGAAAAAAGTCAATTGATAGGTTGAATGTTTTTGACGTTTCCGACGGGTACGCTAAATATCATACTTCATCCACTTCATAGTTTCCTTTAGGAAAGCAACTCCGAGTTTTAATAACTTCCCGTCCCAAGAACAGAATTTATTCGTTCCGACCTCATTTTCTCAATTTTAACGTCTTCACAAATGAAAATTGCAATCTTACAATTCTGAATATTGTTGGTTCGGATCATGATATCTCTTATCTTTTAATCCCGCTTTGCACAAGGTCCAAAAGCAGTCTTGGACCATCTCTTCGGTAGCCATAATTCAAAACTCGAAGTCGAGTCTGCAGGGGAAAGTGTCACCAGTGGAACGATTTTGGTTTCCGTTTCTCACGACCGCCTTAGTGCTTGATAACTACTCAATATCCGGTTAAAAGAGAAGAATATTGCCAACTCGTTTCTTACCGGACATGAGAACGGGGAAGTAGTCCCCAAAGTTTGGAACTTTCATCTTCTTTCACACACACCGGCCAAGGGACTTGATTGTCTTGTTTGCATGTGCAGAATCGCATTTCCATAAGACTTCCCTCATTATGCTTTCAATTAATATTTTTCGGTATTAGCACCTACACGAACAATGGAAGTCCTTCGACGTTATGCCACAGAAGCGCCCGAACAACGTGCTTGGATAGATACTAAACCTACATTCATTGTTAGCTGGTGGTGTACATGTTTTGCCATTGTTGTAATTTTGTTTCGAATTTTTGGAAGATATGTTCGGACGGAAAAGATCTATCTCGAAGACGGCATTATGGTGCTGGCCATCATACCGCTGCTTATGAGAATGGCTTTCGTTCATGTCATCTTGATGTTTGGCACCAATAATAGTCTAACACTCGGTTTAACATCAGAGGATGTGCGGAAAAGAACAATTGGGAGTCAACTCGTTTTGGTCTCTAGGATTATGTACGCTGTGTAGTATGTCAACGCTCGATCACAATCCAAAAAAATGTACTGACGATTGTAGCCTTTGGGCCATAAAGTACAGCATCAGCATATTCTTACGTTCTTTGACTGGTCAGATTTGGCAACGAGTACACCATAAATTACTCAGATATCTTCATATTATGCTCGGGGTGACGTTCTTAGCCACAGTCATTAGCGACATTGTTGAGTGCCAGCCTTTCACCCATTACTGGCAGGTTATTCCAGATCCTGGACCGACATGCCGACAAGGATATGCGCAACTATTCACGGCCGGTATTCTCAACATCACTACGAATGTGGCTCTCATTGTCTTTCCTATTCCAATGATTCTAAACTCAAATTTATCGACACACCTCAAACTCAGCGTCATTCTACGCTTAGCCCTCCCAGTTTTTTGTATTTTCGCAACGATCAACCAACTCAAAAAAGTTGTATCTCATAACGGCGATCAACAGATTCGCTCACTCTTAGCTTCCTGTAAGGTCCTTTCTTTCACCACCCCATAACATGCAAGCTCCAGCTAACAAAGAACAAAGTCGACATCCTCCTCACAACTCTGATATCCAATGCTTCGGTGATCGGCTCGCTCCTCCAAGACAAAGGGTACAAGAAGACGAAATACAAAACTCCTATCTACCGCGACATTCCCTCCAGCGTCCCCTCTACTAGCTATACTCGAAGACATGACAGCGATGAGGACCTCATGATCACCAGCCCTGACACAGACGGAAAGGCAGCTATGATGATAGCATTGGAAGTTCTACATGAAACTGCAAGTCGGGAGAATAATGAGGCAAGAGATTTTGGTGCAGGTGCATTGGGAAGCGGGGTCAGGAAACCTGAACACGTCTGGGCTGGTGATCAGATTAGGGTTGAGAGGGCATGGGACGTGCAGGTATCACGAGAGGAGATACCCAGGAGCGCCTAAATGAATTAGAGAGGCTCTATGAATTAACTGCGGTCTGATTTATCCTTAGGTTTAGCGTTTTGGGCTTATTAATACGTGATGCTGTACAAATTACTGTCTCATACGACTCAACTTCATGTATATAGGTATTATTCAATACTGTACAATTTGAAAAGTTTCTCTACCTTTTCGTTTGCTCATTTATGTGATACATGAAATTGGACAGGTTTTGAAAATGACATCGATTGTACCTGATGGCTGTAGAATATATTCCTCATAAGCTCCCGGTGAGCTTAGAACTTATTATGAATTGTGCTCGAAAATTCCAACCGCCATTCTTGCACAGGCTGAATTCAAAAGAATTGGTGTATACTAGGTAGATATATATATTCATTTGCTCTGCAAAGAGTTTTTTCAGATTTCAATTTGAAGAATGAAGTGCCAACATACCATCTTCGATCAATGAACCACAAAGATTGGAAATATTTCTGTCTCGAGATCGACAGCGTAGACGTCAATACCAGGGTTCCTGGAGCTGTTGAAGTGTCTTCCCCACTTTCCCCCAGCGCATGTAATTTAAAGTTGACAACCTTAGCTTGACAATTGCCTTGATATTTCAGCTGGTCTAGGTACAGTGCCGGCTTTTTCCCGAGGCTGTACAAACAATTCATGATTTTGGTTGTCCGATACCTCTTTATTTTTCAGCCATTTCCTCGAAGCTCAACATCTTTTCAATTGCACAACAATAGATACTCAAGATGTCGTCTTCCTACGCTATGAAGTCAATGGGCTCTAAAGGTTAGATACATATCCCTCCAGACCAATTGCTTCTCGAAGTTCTTGATCTTTCTGCGTTTAGTTTGTTGTACCATACTCACTTAGTCAACAGCCTTTAACCATTCCTCTTCGAATGATGCTGAAGCTGAATATGACCGACTGCGCGACCTCGCTCACAAAGAAGCTGCCAAACGCTCCCAATGTTTCGATCAATCGCGTCAAGCTTACACATCCGGCGACGGTGCCAGAGCTCACGATTTAAGTGTCGAAGGGAAGAAACACGCGGCGCAAATGGACGCATACAATAAACAAGCATCAGACTACATATTTCGAGAGAACAATGCCCAAGGCAGAGTCGGAGACGATGAAATCGATTTGCATGGACAGTATGTTGAGGAAGCAGAGCGCATTTTGGAGGACAGAATAAGATATGCCCGACAACAGGGACAAACTCATTTACATGTTATTGTCGGAAAGGGAAATCATAGCAAAGATCATGTCCAAAAGATCAAGCCGAAAGTGGAAGAGATTTGTAGGGAGTTGGGTTTGCAATATGCGACTGAAGAGAACGCGGGAAGGATGTATATCAACCTGCAAGGCGGTGCTGCAGTTATACCACCCAACGGAGGGAGTCACGGGGGACAGCAGCATCATGGTGGCCAGCAACATTCTGGACACCAACAACCCTCCTACCAGCAACCTCAGCAAGGATATCAACAACCTCAACAGAGTGGATATCAACAAGGAGGATACCAGCAAGGCGGTCAACAACAACAACATCAGCAGCAGCAAGAACAACAGAACAACAACGACAACAACGACGAATTGGAGAAATTGGCAAAGAAATTTCTCCCAAGAATATTACGGAAGGCAGAAAAAGCTTGTTGCGCTGTTATGTAAATATTTGGGTTGCACATGTTGGATTTTTTTTATGTGGATATATTTTTACTAGCGTGGATTTAGTTTTCTTCAAAATATACCTTGGGTTCCAGAGGGGTTTAATTGGGTGGTATGATATGGCTAGATGTCAATAGAGATGGTGTTTTAATGTTGAATATTATATGTAGATAGAAGATCACGATTTCATGATCGGTTGAATGAATGGATGTTCCTAATATTGGTCTTGATGTACTTGTCTCAACTCATTTACCCTGTAGAAACAAGTTAACTTCTACTAGGTAGGGTAGGTATGTTATAGATCCGATTCATGGACATCTACCATTATATAATTGATGAATAACAGGGCTTTGGCCTTGAGAAATTTGCTTGTATGCAGAACTTCTATAGACGAATATGACGCTCCGCTAGGCCACTGCCGTGGAGGCTTCTTCGTTTCGCTCTAAAATCTAAAATCTTTCAACAAATCGAAATTCTTTCTCCTCCTATTCTAGAGCGAAGCGAAGAAGCCTCCACGGCAGTGGCCAAGCGGAGCGTCATATTCAGATGTATTGATACATGAACCGAGAGTGCATTTAATATACTACAAAGGAGGATTTCATGACTACCTACCTGTACCCACCTAGGTACAAGTATCACTATGTAGGTAATTGGATTATTCAAGATTTAATTGTTATTTTACACCTACCTGGATATCTACTTACCTATAGAAATTACGCCTATATATCGTCGTGTAATTTACCTTGGTACTGTCATCTGATCCTTTATACTAAAAGTTTATCGGTTAGCGGAGAGGGAAAAAAACCACAAAAAGCCATGACTCTTACCTAAGTATCACTGATAAGTAAATCTCTTCCTGCAACAACTGTGGACAATTGTCTTTCCTTTTAATTTAGCTTTAACAACCCCCCACCATCCGTAATCGGCCTCAATTGTTTGGAAGAGCGACACCGGACAGCCATTGACCCATTTGATTGC
This sequence comes from Botrytis paeoniae, assembly GCA_004786145.1. NCBI lineage: Eukaryota > Fungi > Ascomycota > Leotiomycetes > Helotiales > Sclerotiniaceae > Botrytis > Botrytis paeoniae. The sequence goes on along the minus strand of PQXI01000016.1, from coordinate 116,236 downwards.
ACAACGCAGAGGTGCCGATAGTCATCCTTTAAAGCTTCCCTTCGTCCTAAATAAGAATCGCGGCTCAACTATCCGATACAGGATTGTCGCGCATGGAGCCTTCACATGGGATTGTGGGCGGGGCACCCGCTTCCAGCCCAACCATAGGCGCGCGGCCAGGTACAGGAGAAGGCTTCAACAAACGCAAGAGAAGTGGTGCAGGTTTTGAGAGTAGTCCTGGAACCGGAAATGAACAAACAGGAAACGAACAAGATGATGAAGATGCAGAGAGGAAGCGACAGCCAGCTGTGAAGAGAGCTTGCAATGAATGCCGTCAACAGAAAGTGAGTCATTACTTTCGAATTGGCTGAACACACTTGCAATGCAATGCAATCATGCGAAAGCGGTCCTATTCGAATCGCAGCCAAAGGGTTCTTCAATTGCTAATATTCAGTAACTACAGCTTCGATGTGATGTCGTTCAAAATCCTTACAGCACTTGCGGTCGATGTCAGCGATTAAAGCTCGAATGTAAGATTGAGCATAACTTCAAAAGAGTGGGAAAACGAACCAAACATGCGGAGATGGAGAAGCAAATGGAAAGATATGAGCAATTAATAGCTCGTCAAGAACAATTGATAGCTCGCGCTCGACATCAAGGATTCGTTTACGATGATGAAGAACTTGGATCCCCAGTCACGAATAGCAGTGTTTATCAACATTCGAGAAATCAGTCATACATAGGAGGAGGATCAGATGAAGCCGTGTCATCTTTACTACATCTCAAGCAGGGAGGTTCTTACAAAGTACCACAATATGCGCGACAAATCGAGAACGTGGGACTAACGCAGGATGCCATTGACCATCTGTTCGCCGATTTCTTCCAATTTTACCACCCATATCTCCCATTTCTTAGCACTCAACAAACCCCCGATCAATATTACCAACAAGAACCCCTTCTTTTCTGGGTCATCATTACCATCGCCGCACGTCGATATACTGTGGACCCAGATTTATTGTCTAATCTTCGTCAACCTGTTACTAAAATGATGTGGTCGAAAATCGCTGACGTGCCTAACAATTACCATTTTGTCAAAGCAATAATTTTGTTATGTACTTGGCCAATGCCTGTAGCTTCAACGGCAGCAGATATCACGCATATTTTGTGCGGTGTAATGATGAAAGCTGCAACTGGCATTGGGCTCCACAGGCCAAATAATACTCAAGATTTCTCCCGAGTATCTGTTGATCTGAACAGGGAGCAGTTACATGATAGAGTTGTGACGTGGGCGGTCTGCAATATTGTAGCGCAAAGTATAGCGACTGGGTATGGACAGCCAGCCTCAACATTATACGATTGGACACTTGCTCCTGTACAGCCAGGAGAAGAGGGACCTTTTACACTCTCGCCAGAGCTTCAAGCTCGTCTCGATATCGAGAGGTTCTGCGATAAAGTCTCGAAAGAAATGTATAGCAATGCTAAAGATCCAAAGGGTGTTGCTGGTGATGATGCCAGGCGTCAATTGACTAGAATATTCCGCTACGAGTATGAAAAGATGGAGAAAACAACTCTATCTCAGCAGAATTCATCGCCAATGATTAAGCTTTACTATCGTGCGGCTGGGCTGCACCTTCGTCTTTCGGGTTTCTTTGATTCAAGTACCACATCTGGGTACTTGGATGACTTGATGGGATTATGGCGGGCTACATATGAGTTCTTGGATGTTGTTTTCGAGCTTGAAACCCCACCATCCGGGGGCATTACTGGTGGTATCCTTCGATTCGCTACAGGCTACATCTCCCAACTGATCATTGCTGCTTCCTTTTCATTACTAAAGCTACTCAGTTCGTTCTTTGCCAAGTTCATGGATTTCGACCGCGGTCGTCAATTGTTTCATCGTGCAATTGACGCCATCAGATCCATGAGCATTGTACCAGGGGACTTGCCTCTGAGACTTGCGGAACTTATGGCTCAGATGTATAATGGAGCTCGAGTTGAACAGCGCCAGATAGCACAACTAAATAATGGCAACGAACTAGGTTCGGGCTTTGGTGACATAGATGATAGCTTGCAATTGAAACTCAGATGCAGGATGAGCATGAGCTTGGTATATGATTCGATTTGGAGATGGCGAGAGGAGTTTCAAAGCCAAGGCAGAAGTATTGAAGGTCAGTAATCTTTAACAATTGTTCTGCATGATTTTAGTTCGTAAAAGATCTCCAACTAAGGACTCAATACAGCAGCGATCCAAAATCCGACCAATCTCGATAGTTCCAACGAATCGTCTGCCTCTTCTACACACTTGGACAGTACTCTTGTCCCTCCAAATCATCAAATGCAGAATCAACTCCTCGCTGCAGTTAGCGCGGGCAACCCGAGTGATACCATTCTCGGTGTCGATCAGACGCTCGGTGGACTTTTTGGTTATGGCGAACCGAACTTCGAGGGGGGATTCGATTCGCATTCCTGGTTTTTCAATGGAGGAATGGATTTAGGAATGGATTTTCCCTACAATCGACAGGCACTTCAAGGTCTTGAAGCCAGCGGTTTTCTAGCTTGAAAGCCAGAGAGCTTTCAATTGCCAAGCTAACTTGCGCACTAGACCCATTCTTACCTATCCAAGGCTTTTTTCCATGATCTTTTGACCCTGGGGAATTCAGCGTCGAGAAACAATCGATGGGAATGATTATTTCCAGGGCTGCGTACTCTAACACCTTTGTTACTAACCGCCCATTCTTGTTTCTTGATTCCGAGTTCAACATACTCTGACTCTCAACCGCCTGCTTCTTTTCTTATTCTGTCTTCCATTTTCAATTTTTACGAAATTCACGACTCTTTCAATGGCGCATTCGATGGTGGATAAAATACCCCTTTTGAGATTTCTTTCCTTTTTAACCGACTTGGCACATTTCACTATATGCGATTCTGAAGTTTTTCCTAATTATGCCTGGTTGCCTTGCTTTTTTATTCTTCGATTATAGCCTAGTCTTCCTATGCTCGTGTGTCATCACTAGTATGACAAGATTAATAGGTTGAAGTAATTTTCTTTGATGACTATATAAACCTTTTGAGCGGAGTTGTCGGACGGAGAGGAGCTTGGAGAAATTTTTACTTTGACAGTCGGATAGGCGATATATAACTTGCCATTGTCTTTCTTCCCGGTGGGTGAGTGGATGGATGACAATGGTGTTATTGGGAACTGGGGTTTAGCTTGGGTGTGCAAGCTATTAGGCTGTTGTATATCCCAAGCTGGTTGATAACGGTTGAACGATAATGGATAATCTGCTTCGGTAAAAGGAATTGAAATTAGCGGTTTCAGGGGTCCAATGGCGGAGGGTTTAAACGTCTACTGCCATTAGTTGGCTGATTGATAGCTGGTAGTTAGTTGATTGTTATTGTCGCATCGTAGGTCGTAGATAGCAATTGAATAAAAGTCGTCAGAGTAATTATGAGTGGTGACGATATGATCTTAGCGATGGGCGTATTATTGTGGTCTTGGAGTGTCTAGCCTCCCATGATTTAGGAGAAGTAGACGGGCCATTTATGTCGCGCCCATATAATAGATAGCTAGCAGTGGCTGAAATGGTTTATTCGAGGATACTACACTCGATCAGATGTAGTTGCCATATGTGCACATTCCATGTCTAAAGATGATGGTCTGAAACTCTCCATTCACGTTATATGGCGTGGGAAATATATGGTGAGAGGAAGAAAAGGGAAACTATAGTTTACCCCTCACTGTGACCATCAGATCAAGACGACAACTTTTAGTCTAATGTTTAGTCTACTGGCTGGGACGTCCTTGAATCCCGAATTCTGCTTAGGTTTATATAGAATGATCTCAATGGGCCGTTTTGTTCTGTGTGGCTTGACCGTTGTTGGATCGGATATTTCTTGTATTGTGTGAGAGAATAAACACGGTACGAATGCTATAATCGATAGGGAATACTGTACAAATCTGCAAATTTTTGCTGTGGGAATGGTGCCGTGATTCAAACTCTTCAGGCTGATTGATGATGACAGGGTCGGCTTAAAAGGATAGGAATGGATTGCGAGGCCCGGTTTTGAAAAAGAAATTAATACGGGGGTGAGAGGTTTTTGATGCTGAAGAGCTGTTTGGTATCAAAGAGAACTCTTTTGCACTAGGGCGTATTGCGATTGAGGGTACAGTATATTTATCCCTTCTCTTGAAGTCCTACTTTTGATCTTTCACATGTGCAATATCGTTGGTGTTAAATTCTAGGTCAGGAATACACGGAATTAACAGGTTTCGAGAATTTGCTCTAGCCTAGCTATTGAGATTATCGGGGAAGGGATCGGATCGAAATATTATGAGAAGAAGTTACTGCTTAATTACTGATGCTTTATTTTCGATGAGTTACAAATCTTATGGGAGATGAACGTTGGTGTTGAACTGACGATTCGCTAATAGAGGGGCTTCTATGTGATGGGTGTGGACGAGGTTGTGAGTTTCTTTGATTAGATACCTAGGTGCTTATAAGAAGTTTCTGAGTTTGATCGGTTGGCGGTCTTGTGCGTGTTGTTGACGTTGCATCTGGGTTGTTGAAAAGTTGTCGAATAGTGCGGAAATACGGTATTTAATGATATTCTGTATTTGAACGGAAGTAGATTGTGGTTGGAAGCTATGACTTGACATAAGTAAGGAATATTTTCGGGGGATGCCTATTTCTCAAGCATTTGGCTTTTTGGGAGCGTGTGCGGAGTATACTAGGCCTCCGTCAAGCCATTGCATAAAAATTCCGCTTGGTATACTGGACATCTTGTGCTTCTTGGAGAGCGGTTGGAAAAAGACGCTTTTTATGTGTCGTTCCTACAGTGTACGATTCCGCGGTTCCGCTTTCTCGACGCATAGATCTAGCAGCAGAAGATGCCGAATATCAAAGATAAAGTAGCGGATGGTTGAGTGACTGCTTTGCTTAGAGGTTTCGTTGGGGTTCCCTACTTGTGTGTGTCGACTAAATGTCGTGTTGTGCCATAGCACCACTGATATTTTGAAGGAGAATGACTTCATATCTTTCTTCTCAAACAGCTCGGTAAACTCGGGTTTCTTGAGCTTAGTTTCATTGGATATTTGGACTCGTTGGCTGCATCGTTACTTTCATCTTCCACATATTTCTGCTAAATTTATTGATCATGACTGGAGTTCACTTCCCGTGGACAGCTGGTATATTAATCTTAACTCTGGTTTATATATCTCATGGTATAACTTGGAGGCCATCGTTTTAGGTAATTTCTCAAGAGAAGTGAATTTTAGAGTGCGGGTATCATGCACACTCCCTGTGTCCATTTTTGACTTTGCTAAAACGAAGCGTAAACATATTCAGCTCTGAGCAGATATTCATTGAGATATAGTAATTTATGATAATTTTAGACGCACACAAGGATATTCAAGCTTCGTTCGGCCAATAAAATGTCTACTTTTGAATGGAAAGTTGATGACTCCAGATCTGGGGATTTGGATTAGCTAGTAAGTGAATTGAATCGATCTGTGAGCAGGCTTGAGCAATCTTTTTGAATATTGACCGATGAAGATCTATAATGGGAACATTATAGCATATGAAGGGATTTAAGAACCAATTTGTTTGTATCATTCATGCTAAAGACTTCATGTGCATAAATCATGGCTTGCTTTGTGCGAGATGCATTGGTTTACAGATACATTGTTTCATTATTGGCTTCTCCATTTCAATGAGTGCCTGTAACTACTTGGGTGCATCTAATAGTGACAAAAATATTTAGTATAGTATAAATGATGAGATACACTGGGCTGTCCGAGAGATTTCTGATTCCTTGAGGCATGCAAGGCAGGACAATTCATATGCAGAATACGATCTTGAGGTGGCAGTATCATTTTTCTTAACCAATTGTAGCCCATGAACCTGCTACTTTATGTCCCCAATTTCAGACGAGTTGATTAACTGAACTACAGCCAATTTCAACAAGTTCGTCTGCAATGAAAAATCATGAATTGCCTTTTCCTACTCCTCGAAATCCACTTAGATTTTAGGAGTAGAGATCTACACGATAGTACTTTCATTAAAGAAGAAAACAAAACAAAACAGAAAACAGATAGAGTGGTCATGAGAACCAAGACTATCCATTCCATTGTCAAAAGAAATTCCTCAAAATGCAAACCACCTTCATCATGCAGCAACCCCACAAACAATCCCCAACCCACGTGTTCCAGCTTCCCAATATTCCATCACCGAGTACAATTATTCGCGATTTCAAAAACCCACAGCCCCGGCAATACAACCCTACTCTTGATAGCATCTTTATTGCAGCCCGAAAATTCCAAATACAATCTCCCTCCCATATCTCGCTCTCCCCTTCGCAATCGTACATCGTACACAGCCCACCACTCACATGCGCGCATTTCTTAACCCCGATTTTTGTCATCATACATTTGACCAGGTAGGTATTCCAGCGAATCTAAATTCTTACCATTTTCTCGGAACAAAGCCACATGTCTCGTTCGGGGCCATTGCATGCAGTATCTTACCCAATCTCAGAATGTTTAATTTCTAGTTCTTACTCAGAAGGCTCGGGACCGCCGATATGCTTAGATATCTGTACTGACATTCAGGGTGCTTCGTTCTCTTTCGTTTTTGTTTTGGCTGCATATGTGGGTGAGAATTTAGCTCGCTTTGCCTTGCTGCTTTTGGCCCCCAAATTATTGCTAGGGTAAGTTAGGTAAGGTGATGTTGTCAGCTTACTTGCTTTTTTGGAATTGAATGTTTGCTATCATAACGGGTGAATTTTATGCAATTTTATTGAAGGAAAAACATGTGACAGTGAGATGGAGATGGCTAGTTTGCCGTGTGCATGGACTGCGCCCTAGCCCTATGCAAAGATTGCTAGCTTGAAGGCTTGTAGGCTTGCAGCGGATGACGGATGATGGATTAGTGGATAGATATGTATCATGATGTATGAGGTAGGTGAATGATACGGGTAAGGCGATGTGAAGTGAGGGGAAGGGAACGGGATGCATCTAAGGAGAATGGCGATTTGTTAATTTACGGTCTTATGGATGATGGTGGGCTCAGAATATAGTGTCTTGGCCACGTGTTCTCAGTGCTAGGTCAGCGAGATAATGTACTCATGCATTTATGGTAACTGCGGAGACCGGGGAGAAAAGTTCAGTGATGTAATGTTGGGGAAGTGATTACAGTGTGACGGGTTGATGGCATGGAGATGCAAATATTCTAAGCAATATTCTGGATAGATATCGATGTACTGTCCTTTGGTGAAACCATCAATGGATAAACTTATGACAGGCCAGATGTCTTCCTTGGCGGTAACGATACGAAGGGTAATTATGTGAGTATTCATTGATGAAACTGGATTGTGAAGAGGAGGCACGTTATCCATCAAAAACTGTACTTGGAGGGGAAAGCTCAAGGTAAAGTTTAATTCAGTAAATCTACCATTCAATGTCATATTGGCAATCCATTTTTATCTCCACCCCCTATTAAAACAGGAAGAGAAGCAGTGACATAGACTATCATCCCATCTCTCCCAATTAGATGTATGAATTGAACATCAAATATGAAGGTTTCCGTCTCATAATGGCTCTCATTTCGAGCTGATGGGCTCGATGATCTACCTACCTACCTCTAGGCGAGTGGTTCTCACTTAGATACCCCCTCCATTGTCATTGCAATACCGAAAGAGGCCCCATTGAAACAACTGGCGCAAACATGTCAAAACATATCACATTCTCATCATAATCCTTCAAAGACGGCACACAACGTCATTCCTTCAGTGAATCCCAAGACATCTCCACAGTACGATATGGGCCGACCTAGATATTATAGAATTACAGATAAAGAATGCGCAATACGAAATTATATTCGTAAAAGGTGGATTGGGTTCCAAAGTAAAGCGCTTGCTTTCATTTCTGCCTCGAAGGATTCGTTCTGTAAGCCGAACAACCGTGTTGTTGTCCCGAGCTTCAGGACCACTTGGTTTCATAGATGATTATCCCGCCATTGAGTGAAGCCTTTCTTTATCGCATGTATGTGTAGAATGTAGATGCCGAATTGATGTTATACGCGTCATCTGGCTTATATTTGTTGGTATTGCGGTAATTGTTGGGTTTCATCTGTTGCGGATGCAAAATGTTAGTTTATGTTGTGTTGTTGTTTCTGGGGAAGATGGTGTGAAGTGGGGTTGACAGAAGCTTGGACTTACTATTCTGAAGGATGGACCATGTTGCCATGTGAAGTTATTTTGAGGTATTCTTAGGGCGGATTATGGTGGAGATGTGCTATCAACGTTATGAAATGTTGGTCTTGGCGGCAGCGGCAATATCGGTTTTGGTAGTAGAAAAGCGGGTTGAAGGTTTTGAGAAAAAGGGGGATTGTGAATGTTTCGATAAATGTGCCCGTAATGGTAAAGAATGCTCCGATCTGAGTGATTTGCCGTTCATGCCATGGCGAAGTTAAAGAGAAGGAACATGTTGTATGATGTTTGTGGCACAACAATGAGCTAAGAACTCGGGGTGTGAAATTATTTTTCTTTGAAGATTTAGTGTCTTCAATGATTGTTAGCAAGTTTGACCCAGAGAAAATCAAAGTTGCATCGAGAAAAGCAACGTGGATGAAATCCTTCAAGAGTCGACCCCATCATGAAATAACCTTAGTTTAAGTCGAGGTTACAATCAAGGGGATCAGCAGGCGACCGCAAAATTTTCCCCTTTCAGAGATGAACTCTAATATTGCAAGGCATTGCAGAGACTTGAGGGTGTACTGTTGTCGGCTATGATCAAAAGGCAGGCCTAACATCCAGCCAATTTGTGATATTGATGTAATTAGATTCTGTGAATTGCATGAAAAAGGTGACTTGCAGTTACGAAACATCTCTCTCGTCCTGAGGGTGTGGTGATGTTACAGTAGAGAGGCTGTCGACCATGTGGCCACTTGTGCTGCAATGGGAAACTTTCCCCATAGAATACTCGAGTAACGTCTTTCGCACTGCGAAAGCATTCGGGGATTGCTATTTTGTTGTATAGCCAAAATAATTATGTCGATACTTGTGGATTGATAGTTCGAAAGCCTTGAGTGCGTATTCTCAAAGAACAATTTACAAATTCAAAAGGTCGAAAATCCCATGAGAATGAACAAGGGAATATGATCGACCCTTCTCGTGGCAGGGTTAGTAACCAACTTCTGTCAGCTCACCATCCTGAAAGCTCAAGATGGGTTAAATGCTCGAGAATTCAAGCTTCAGATAGCCATTGAATGAATATCGAAACACGTTCTGTGGGGGAGGGGGTAGCACAAAGAGTGTGAATGTGGGCTGTTATGTGCCATATACCAGCATTAGCTTTGGAAATTGCATCCTGTCCAGTATTGCCTGTTGCCATGCCGCCATCCTTGGTCCCCAAAGCTCCAGAAGGAAAAAAGACTCGCCAAGGTTCTCTACAGGAGTTCCTGTAACCGTTTGATGGCATGCTTGTTAATCGCAATTCGAAATCTGGGGGCCATGAAGTCACTCGTACCTCAATCCATAGTTTGTTCTGAATCTTATCAACAATTTGATTGATGACCAGGGTTGATGGCTTATGTGGGTTGCCATTAGAATGTCTACTGTTACCTCAGAGGGAACCACTGATCCTTCGTGAATATTGCCATTTCAATCGGAGCATACACCTGAACTTGTTTCTGACCTTCTAAAAGCTGACTATCTGCCGATCTAATTCTTCGTCAACGCAGCCTTATGGTAAGATATCCGCCATCGATAGCTAAGATAGAAGGTGCATTGTGTGGTTTTATCTCGTATGAAACTGGTTGGTTGTTAAGCTTTTCCGTCGGACCCGTGAGCATCTATCTCATTCCGACAAACTGGGAAAGACGGGAAACCCAAGCCTCTTCTGAGTATGCATACAGATGGTAGCAGCTAACCTGACCGATCAAAACATCTATCAACCTGCTGTATTACACTGTAAGATCCTGGTTTTATTGGAGATTCTGGCGGTGTGTCTGCCTGCATTAATATCCGCAATCGAAAGAGAATGATGGTCTGGAATCCTATGAACTAAATGACCGGATTGATTTGTCCTCTTTTGAAGAGTTTTCTCACTCGCTCATAAATGTATCTCCGTGTAGGTAGTGAAGGCACGACCGATGGAAAAGTGGACAGGCTAGATGTCCCTCACCACATTCAAGGGTTCAGATAGTATTACTTCTTACCCCAGCATTATCGGCACATCGTTTTGTCCTACTTTGTATCCTATGATTGGCTGGTTGATTACGAGCCGAAATCCGTTTACAAAGCCAGATAGGAAAGGATAATTCCAATATTATGTTCGATAATTTTAATCTCATTAAAACCTTGCATATTAGGATTAGGGTTGAACTTCATCGACGGATATTCTCTCCATTGTACCGCATTGCGTTGTATCGGGGAAAAGGAGGGAGGGTTCCGTTGACAACTGATAATTATTCATGGTTGAAGGGTGAATCGTCGAGATTATCAAGATCGAGATCAAGTATCCGTTATTTCTCCAGAGCCTAAGCTATGTTAGTACCCAGTAACCCTTGAGTTCGAGAGGTCTTAGGCAATCGAGTGTTGTATACGTGGCTGCGCATGGCATAATGGTCATCTCCTTATGCTTAAGCTCTCACTTCCTCCCCGCCGTATTGATACAGTGTATCTTGTATCATTACCACGGACGAAGCCGTGAAATGTTACATTCGGCAAGAAATCAGCAATGTATTTCGTGTTTATTGCTGTTTTGTGTGCCAATTTCTGAAATCGGCACCGTCAACACTGAACAGACCGTAATATTCGTGATTGTTTTGGCAATCAGGATCAAATTAGCAGATTGATGATGTGATTTCATTGGAAAGATAGGATTAACCTATGAAACCCCCAAAATTTTACCTGCTTTTACTGATAGGATGCATGACCTACAAGTATGAGAGATTGACCTTTCTCACCCCTCCATCATGTTCATCAAAGGGGGAATCACAATGTAGCTTTAGAAAATGGCCCTCCGGATCCGAGTTCGTTGGCCCACATTGGTTTTGGTGTTTAAGCTGGCGCTGAGTTATAGAATGAATGTAAAAGTGGTCGCGGAAGGTTTTCGCCTGTATTGTTACCGACAGTTTGGTTCAGTCTAGCAGGGGGCGAGATAAAATGGTGTGCTGTCTCGAACGGTCGACCAGTTAAAAAATATCATGAGACCGAGTAGACTTGCCGGTTATAATGAAGTAATCACTAAACCTTTTTGAGAATCCCGTACAAAACGTACCATCCGTTCCCTTTCACCCAGGAAATTTTTAGAATCACTGATTTCTACCCTTGATAGAATTCGTGTTATGCTTACGAAGTATCTTCAGTTGTTCATAACGGCTTTTAATTGACGCGGTTGTCATTATGCCAACAAAACCAACGGCGTCAAAATGCGCTTCTCTGTACCCCCTACATTCAGCTTAAGCATGTCTAAGTCGTTAATCGCGGATTAGTACCTTGGAGCTGAGATTTATCCTCGCTAGTAGATAGGCTGTGTGTACGCTCGTTCTTGCAAATGAGTACATTGTGGAGTGAGGTGAATTCAATTTCAGACGGCTAATGCAATGTCAATCACAAAAGAGAAATTTTGGTTGAGTCCCGAGTTCGGTTACTAGGATGTCTAGAGGGATGAAAGAGAAAACAGGGGGTCTAGAGGAGCAAGAAGGGTTGTTGAGATGAGGGGATCTCGGAAGATAGCCCTAGATTAAACAAGAATTACCCTCGGATTCATTTATACATTAATTCCTCCTTCACAGCCAGCATCATGCTTTCTTTGAAGATGCCGTATTCCGTAGCGTTCCATATGTGTGTATATATACGTACTTTGTACCGTGTGTATTGAAGTGTATATTATGCAATCTTTTCTGAAGTGGGCATCAATGATGTTTATTGTATTTACGGAGTAAGCACTAGATTATATGGGGAAGCTGGATGGAAAGTACATTCGCTTCGAGATCATTCAAAAGAACGTGATTGGTTACTGGCCCCATAAATTCTCTGTTAGTAAATCATATTAGATTAGAGCATATGGTCAACTGTTCAGAGACGCTAATGCAGAAACGTAAAGTTGTGATTTCTACATTCACAAATCCACAAAGGTCCACAAAAAGCGCGCGGTTCGAATAATTGTTCGCTTCGCTTGAATAATCCTCCATCAACATATGAACTTGACAAGGCTCTACTTCCTCCTCCCCACCACATCTCACTATAGTTATTCCCACACCAACCGCTCTACAGGCTAAATACTTCACAGGCTCTCCTTCTATCGAACTTCTGATTTGTTCAACGTCCGAGTACTTTTTAAATCCCTACTATGGGAGGAACCGTTACCGTGCCCTCGGGATCAATCACGTTACAATTGCCAGCATCCCTTGCCAGATTTCAGCAAAGCATGAAACATACCCCGTCAGTTGGCAGGCTCCAAAGTGACTTTCCCTATAGACAAGCTGTGCTGGCCTGATTTTATGGAGAATTCAGACTCTTGCGGACAAGTAAGCCTGCCAGTGGCCATGTGCGTAGTTTGTTCGGCTGCCCGGTGGCCACAAAATATGTCCTCGATTCGTGTGTCACAGGATATTTTTCTTGTATCTGAGACCCAGAATTCTATCAGCTACCGAAGTACGGGCAAGACCTGAAAAGCGATTCCCAATGAATGCGATTGCAAAGTGGTATTATTTGCATCCGATAATCACCGACCTAAATGATCTTTTGATCATCAAACAAGAGAACTCGCGTAATAGCTGCCGTCGGTCCGGACCCTTGAGATCGATCCATTTATCACTGCACAGTGCCCAGTGCACATACCCTTAGACTTTGAATCTTAGAGTGTAATGCCCGCAATTACTTGCTTGAGCCATATCAGCAATCCCAAGAAGGCGATAATGAAACTCAACATTGGCAATAGGCAAGGTTGTGTGACAACACCCAGCCGCCGTTGCACGCGCTGGGGTACCGTATACTTCTTAATTTTTAAGCTTGAAATAGCATTATACCAAATAGGGATAGTAGAATGATCAAGAGCTAAGTCGGCTAAGACTCCCAGCGCTCAAATCATATTTGCTACCAAGTACCGTGCATTCCCCTCATATCCCGGCGGCTACCCCTTCCCCTTGCTAACATGCATATCCCACTCTGTTTAGTTAAGGCGCCACCTTGCTCCTGCTTGCTCACTGCCACCTGGTCCCCGGCCCAATGAGTGACCAGGGCTGAGTTTGCTGTGCCTCTCATTCTATTTAAACTTATAGGTCCTGACTGGCATAAAAAAAGTCATCGATTTTTTACTTGCTAACAAGGCTTCTGTTGACTCGACATTGTCAGGCAGATTGATTTCGTTGTGACTACATAACTATACCACGCCATACTAATTTCAAATGCTTGATATATATTCTGGTAAGATATCCTCTCTCCTCCTGTCGGTCTCCTAAATCCTCTCTCTATTTATTAAACTTTTTTACCAGCTCCTATCCCATCTCCTACATTCTTTGAGGATTCTTTTGCTGTTACATCTCCAGCTATCTTCAAGAAACCTCTTCTACCTCGTCTCAAGATGACCACCATGGGGGAGCCTGCCTTTGGCGGGGGTCTTGGTGTACCTCACAGTGCAAGCCACACGAGTGCTAGAGCTTCAGATGTTCCCTGGACTCCTTACAGTGCTGTACGTTTATGTTATTACGACTAGTGACTAGAAGTCTCTAATCAAGAATCTAGGTCTCGTCATTTAATCTTCCAGCACATTACGATTCATCTTTAATCACGCCTATTGCAATGGCACCATCTCCAAACATTTCTTCAAGGCCAGCACCCACAGTGAGAGAAAGGGATATAAAGCTATCTCCATCCATGGAATCACCAGATTACCCGCTCTTTGGTGGGGGCGAAGACGACTTTGGTTCCAGACTCGGTTCTGCCCCAATGAAGCAAAAAGATCCAAGTTCCAATAATTCCAAGATTCCTACCAGCGAGCCTAATTATCCTACCTCTCCTACTCTTTTCTGTCCTTCTCCGTATTATGGTGCATTTGGAGTTTCAGCTACGCCAAAAACAGGACGAACAGCTGAGTTAACATCTCCAAATATGAATACCAGTCCTCACAATACAAATTCAAGTGCTATGAGCGCCGATCTCCGAAGATCACGACATGCCACACCAGCTCAAAGTCCTGAGAGCTACAGAGTAAACAACCCCGCACCGATACTGATTGCTCCTAATCCCAACACAATGCGACCAGCGACTAGACCTGGAGATATGCCATATAAAGATAACCTACCATATGGCCGTCATGATTCTATGCATTCCATGCATTCCTATAACTCGACACCACCTCAATACCAAGAGCAACTTGCTCCCCTTCCTACTCGAAGGAAGAGAAAGGGCGCCCCCACACAGTTGGACGGAGATATTATTTATCATGAGAATATTACTCACGAGGAACAAGTTCTGATGCAGCTATCGGATGTTGAAGGCCTCGCTTGGAAAGAGATTGCTAAGCAGTTCAATGAGAGGACAGGCAGGAGTATGAAAGTGCCAGCTCTACAAATGCGCAAGAAGCGACTTTGTGAACGTCTCCGCGTTTGGACTGATTGCGAGGTACATCCCTAGCTCATTATGTATTTCGGTCAGATCAGTCACTAATCCAGGCAACGAAGAAGCTAACCGAAGCTTAGGAGCGAGCTTTGACACTTGCTTGGGAAGATTACGAGAGAGATAAATGGGAAGCAGTCGCAAAAGGCATGATGAAGCATGGAGTTCAAGAAAAGTGGAGTAAAGAAGCCGTCCAGAGAAAGTTCAACGAAATGTTTCCTCCCGACGATCGATCATACAATACGGAGTATGCATTATCCAAACATACGGAGCAACTGAACTACGATATCAAGATAGAACCACGAACGCCGTGGCCAAATCATGATGAAAGAGACAGCGCAATTCATAGTCTCACAGACGAAGAGCAAACCTTAGTAGGCGAGTTGAGGAGTAGGACTGCAAGTGATGCCAGTTCGCTGCATTACCAGCAGCAACAGCATCAACAAATCATGTATGCGCAACAGCAACAGCAGCAGCAGCATCAAGAGATATGGACAGGAAATTGAGCATGGACTAATGAAGTACAGGATTATGGGGCGATAGATATTGGTAATCTTTTTTAAAATTTTCTACAGTATATAGAATTCTCATTTCTGCGAAGCTTGGGTATAATGAAAAATCGTTCTACGGAACCATTGGACTGCACGAAACCTTGTGTAGAAGGAAAGTAAAACTGGGTTTACAGGCAGGCCATCAATAGAGACAAGTCTCGAGGCGGCAAACATCTGACATCATTGTCATGGAGATTCTATATTCCTAGAGCAATCCATATATATTCATTGTACAAATTAATAGAATACTCTTGAAGAAGCAGCGCAGTCCTTCACTGGCAATACATATCTACCAATCAACTTTCACAGACCCTGTTTTCCAATTTTCTAGCAGTTTGTGGTGTGTGAGCGGCGCGGCAAAGTCCAAGGTTGACACCATTCCAATGTTTTCGCTTGCAACAAACAAGGCGTATCGACAAAATACTCTCCACTATGAATGTTAGAATTTGGCATACTCAGCAAACCCACAAATCAAGTGACCTCTCAATCATGCGGACAAGGGTATCTATGCATTCACACGAATTAAATATCATGGAACTTCCTTGTAAGGCTGTAAACCAACTGGTTCCTTGACCAATACGAGTCATACCCGAATCATATCGGCAGGGGATTGATAATCTACTGAGCCGTAGATACGTTTTGACTTGAATTTCAGGATTTGACGGTCAACTTTTTTCGCCATTAACATAGATTATCTTTGGGGTTTAGAATAGGTAGCACGTTTTCTGAGACCCGGGGGCCTTCAAAAGGATGGTTGAACGCAAAAAGTCTTTCGGTTGCGGTGGGCTAAGTACACATGGTCTGCTGGGTTTAAAGTCGTATTGACAATATGGTTCTGACCTGTCTGTGCCTCTTTGAAATTGCGGTCTGTGATGGTTGGTTGATTGACGACGGTGTAACAGTGAAAGTGCATAACGGGAATCTCCTAGGAATTTTCCGGAAACACTTACTATTCGTATCTTCTTACTATTCCTGAAATAAACTTATTGACTTCTGATTCTAGTGGCGCAGATTGTGCCAGAACGATCTTAAAAACAAAATCTCGGAGTATTTGGAATATGTGATATCTACAGCCCTGTATATAACCGTTTGTGGTTAGGTAGTTGATACGCGCGGAGACTGTTCTCGTCGGTTTCGTATGATTGCTTGGCCCTGCGATGCACTTTTGAATTTCAATGACTTCGGTCTTTCTCTTCCTCAAACATAACAAACGGCCTTGTTTATCGGAATATATTTTGTGCATTTACCCTGGGAAATGAATGCTTGTTCACTAAGTAAGCGATACTATCGGATCGATAAATGCTCATTTTGCATGATGTGATCGACTTGTTTTCATCCCATTTAGATTCCCACTTGCACCTTCTAGCCATGAGCTCCCAGATCATATCCAATGAAAAGCAAAATACACATCTTGGGTGTGAAACATATGCTGCGGTACAACCTTCTCCTATTCTGTCATTCCTTCCTACGATCATCTCGTCGGTGAGTTCATCCTTTTCAGTTTCATGACCTCTGCATGACAGATTTACAACATCTTCTGAAGATACCCATTCATTCCAACACTCAAATTCTCGTCACCAACTTGAAGGAATCGTTAAGAACAAAGTTCCTCAAGCTTCATGAAGAAAACCGTTGGAGCCAAGAAATCCAGCCACCAAAGTTCTCACCATCTTCCATCCTTACTACCCCTAACCTAGAAACACTCACTGCCGCTCCCAACACATTCAACAATGAGCGGCGGAGAAAGTGGGCTGAGAAATATCACGGATTGTGCTTATGCTCTTTCGCCTACTTGATATTCACGCTGCAGCGTTGACAGATTGCAAGGGTTGGTTCAACAGGGGTGCACAAAACAAGGCAGAGCGGACGGCAGAAGCTCATGGATTGATGATTGAATTAATGATGCTGAGTGGTGCGCCTGAGATGGCTTATGAATTAGCCTAGAGTTGTAAGCTTGTATGGATTCTTGTTGCTCAATTTATGTTAAATGGAGCTTCGGACAGCAGGCGATAAGTTGGTATGAAGGGGGTGGAGGTGAGTGAGGAAATTAGTCTCGGTAGTAGGATCAAGTCCGCGGTAGCGTGAAGTAGGAGGAGAAGTAGTCGTTGTGAGACAATTTTTATGAGATTTGTGGCGTGATAGGTCAATTTCCACAAATTGTAGGGTTAACTTGACTAGGGGAGATATACCTAGGTGCTTGACCTCGTCTCCCATCGAATCTAGGTAAACCAACGAATCGGATGGTTATATTCGACCAAATTTCAAACGATTGATTGCAATCAGATATCTTCTCACATAGTTTGAACAAGCCATAATCTCTCAATAGTGTCTAGCGGCAACTATTTTTTCCCCTTTAGCACCAACTACATTGTATTGCCCTACCCCGTCCCCAGAATTTCCTGAACGGTAGTTTCTGACCTGAGATTACACTTAGCTTAACGAAGCTTGAATTTTAAAAGGAGTATCGTGCAACAACTGTATGCAAGTATGGAGCAAGCATAAATTCATCTCGGGTCCTCGGGTGCCACATAAACATTGTACCGGAGGCACACCAAGACGTAACCCTAACTTCTGATGTGAAGAACCACTCTCCAGACTCAAGGATCCAAGCAATCAAAGCCATTAAGCTAGCTGACCAAGTATAGATGTACAATTATTCGAACTTGTCTTCTTGTGGTAAAGTGGTTGTCATTCACTCTTGTATGGCAGTAATCCAATGGTCAACACACCACGGCAAATTTGAATAAGTCTCGTCTTAGCTACAAAAAATATGCACCTATTATCGCTTGTACTTAGAGGACATAGTGGGAGAATGGCCATGTAGTGCAAAGATTCTTCCCCGGCCTGTCGCTCCTTTTAACGGTGAATTTGTAATGATTGCTTTTTGAAATGCAGAGCAGATAGATCCAAATAGAGGCTATTATAAAGTTGAATACATAACAATGTTCTAATTGAATGTAAACATGATCTTCCAGAAGTTGACCAAATGCCGAAATTTGGCTAACTTCACGGAATGTACGTGGCGCCGAGAGATAGGTACTTGACAGTGATTTTGGGGACTTGAGACATACAGAAAGCTTGTAATGGTATTGAAACTTTAGGAACAAATCAGTGGTACTGATAGGAGCTTGAATGAGCTTTCGTCCAACGCGTGATGATATTTGGGTTATAAGTTAGTAGTATCACACGACAAGAATATGGATATGGTAACGTATGGTCCCGAAGATAATCCACAATCTATTTGTTGTTTGTCGTTATCATATCTGTTCTCTACTTGTCTCTCTGTGATAAATTTACTGATCCATGAGCCCTCCTTCGATTTCCACATATATATCCACGAGGTAGGGAGATCACATCGCAAAAACTCGACAAATGCGTGTCTCCTTCTGCAGCAGTCTGCAACATGACTTAAGCGTAATTCATCTCGGCTAGAAGCCAAACCTACGCAATCTGCTAGATTGAGCTTTTAGTGACTTCAAATAATGACTACTGCCCAAATATTCATCTGAGGGGGTGATTCTAGATCTTATCTCCCTCATTACATCAGAGAAGTGCCCCCCCTCGACAACTCAAATCTTTGCACTTACAAGATCCCCAAATCTCTTTTTCTCCCAGAACATTAGCTATCTATACTGAATTATTTAGACTCTGAAATCCGATGCTCTATTTTTCGTTCCCACAATTGCATTTAAAATACGGATGTAAATATAAGGTCACGATCTTCACCTTATATCCTCCATGATCTATAGAGAATCGAGAAGTGATATGGTTGTTGAGCACTTTCCGGGGTAACAAACATGTATAAAGATACTTGGAAGTCAACTTAAGTCCTAGCTGTAGGGTAAAAGCTGCCCTGGAAATTTGTATTCGCCTAGGAATCAGTACTCGCAATGGGTGGTTTTCGTACTTTCTTTTTCAAGACCCAACCCAACCCACTAATCCAAAAAAGGCTATTGGGTCACTCATGACCCGGCCCATCGATTGGCTTGAAAATGCCCATCAACACTACCCGTGGTTAACCATTCAAGAACTTTGGACTTAAAATGAGGCTTGATAATTAGAATCGAGGCTTAATAATTTGAGATGAGGCTTGAATTCGAAGCTGAAGAATCAAAATTTATAGATTTTCTTAAAAACCATCCAATAATATACTAACCCATACCACCTACGAAATTCTTCAGCTAAAACCAGCCCAAACCAACTAATCACGGGTCACCATTTTATACCACCCAATCCAACCCAACCCATGGTTTACCCAATCCAGCCGTATCACCCGACCCACCCATTGCGAGCACTGCTAGGAATTAGTAATCGAGGAGAAAATAGGATGTATTAAACTTGAATCAAGCATCATCTAATCCGATAATCAAAGTCCTATCAGCCAGGTTCCTGCAAAGCGAATCGTCAAAGAGCGATTGAAACATATCTTTCGATATTCTGTGTACATGACATTCCTCTCCAATCCTTTAGCCAATTGACACGAAACAAGAGGAACTGAGTGCGGAAGAGAATAGTCACCGAGAATTTATATTCATCCGAATAGCCGATCAGATGAGAACTTCAATGGCCATTTCTCTTGGACCACAAACGGCCTTGAAGCTACCGATTATACACCCAATTTCATTCATCACATTTGTTGCAGTAAACACATACCCCTATCCACCTCCAAATTCAACAGAATCCCATCCCATAACCCATAAATCTCATCTCATTTTATCACACATATATCTCGAAATCCATAACCCCGACCCGAGAATTCCCCTCATCTTCATCTTAAGCTTGTGCAACCCAAAATCCCTATACAAAGTTACCTACCTTACACCCCCCGTGTATTCCCCTATACAAGCGAACCAAGTCGCACAACATCATCATCAGCATTGGTTGGTATCACGATACTCCGCATCCGCATCCACATCCACAGGCATGAGAAAGACTACCATCTATCCGATCCTTTAGACATTTCCGGGGAAATATGCATGTTATAATTGATCTTCCAGAAATGTACATACAACGATATAAACAATGTGTACTCCTGTCTATACGCATTGCGTGTGCAATATCATGAGAGATGTCCAATTAGAATATGGAGTGTTGAGATTATGGTATGGTGTGATGGTGTGATTGAATACAAGATAACGATTGAAAAATGGTATATGAGCATAACGAGAAACCAAAACAGAAAGAAAGCCTTAAAAGGAGCGCAAATAACGGGTTGTGGATAGATGGATTGAATTTCATGCTTTATTTAATTGTTATACGGGGGAATAGCTGATATGGATTTAGAATACACGTCGAAAGGTATATAATGTACTTGGGGGAAAAATGCGTCAAGCAAGCAGCAGTCGCCCTAAAGAGGACTTTTTCATAACTCAATCGCGCTATTCAGCTTCACTCCCACTAACTTCCGGTTCACTCTCACCTCCCCCGCCTTCATGAACCATCCCGCTCAACCCCCGCGTCTCCCCCAATAACGGTGCTCTTTCTCCCTCTTTTCTCAAAAAGTGGCCTCCTAAACTAATTCCCATCACGCTCAATCCATGTACCATTGTACTTCCAAACACAACGAAACATATTACTGGCCATATAATCCAAATTGCCTTTGTTTCCTCGCTGACGGGGCCTGGCTCGTTGGGAAATATTGGCTTAGGAAGAGGTAGTGATGTACCAGTTTCGAGTTGTGCCCTTGCTTCTATAGCAAGGAATAAAGCGCCTACACCCATAGGACCAAAGTGCCCTGCAAAGAGCGCTTCGCGATAAGTGCAGATATCTGAAATGAAAGGTTTGGTCAAGAGAAGGATTGGAATTCTGCGGAAGAGAAGAACAAGAATGAGGAAAAGGATGAGAGTCCAAGGTTTGATATGGGGTGTAATGGTTGTTGGTTGGAATTGATTCCACGGAATAATGGAGCCAAAATATGCGAACATAGTAGAATTCAGTAGATGATCTACGATTACTGGAAAAGCCACGGTCTTGGTCTTTTTGGAGAACCATCCATCGTGGGCGAAACCGACTCCAGCACCAAAAGCGACTAGGAAATCATCTGAACCCAGGATAGATCCGATACCGATAGAAAGCATGGCAAGGAGAAGGTAAAATACCACAAAACAAGGTCTAGATATGTATTCGCGAGTATCTGAGAATCGAAGAAGTCGATTGGCTATGTTGCCAAGTATGAGACCTGCTACGATGCCGAGTAGACATTGCCAGAGCAGTGTGATTGTTACCCATTCCTTGATAGCTTCTCCAGGACCGCCATGGGTAGTGAAGATCACAAGACCGATATAAAGAAATGGAAAAGAGACTCCATCATTGCATGCCGACTCGGCTGAAAGAAGATGGCGAATACGTGGAGGAACCCTTTCGCTGAATTGAGATTTGGAAAGGACGGATGCAGCGAGAATGGGATCAGTTGGTGAGAGGCAAGCTCCTATTATCAGAGCTGTGGGTACAGTGGTCTGAAAAATGAAGTAGGCGAATAATGAAGTGATGGCCCAGGAAAATGACATGACTGGACCTAGGAGATAGAGAACAGATTTCCAATGTCTTTTGAAATAATGTTTGGGAAGTTCCAATCCTACAGCAAAACATTGAATGCCTACGATCACACGAGTGATTTCCTGCATGATTTCATCGTCAAAGCCCCATTCTTCTGGGGTAAGTACTTTGAGAACATATGGTCCAAGGATGATACCAAAGAGAATGGCGAGAGGAGGCTCCGAGAGATGAAGGTGGTTGCGGATAAAGTTTGAGAAGAGGGCATAAGTGATTAGAAAAAGTGGAAGGACAAAATATGTTATATGGGGAGCAGTTGGTTCCAATTGATCCCACATCTTGAGGTGCAACTTCACAATTTCTGTAACTGTTCTGTGGATGTAACGACAAGGTCAGTTGACATGAATTGCGTGGGATGGCGACTTGATCGTATACAATGGTCAAATCTCAAGCTTTATCGAAACATGGAAAACAAAAATAAACCGAAGCAGTCATCATAAAAGTCAAAATAAACATTTCGAATCTTGGCAAAACAGCTCCTTAATTCGTCGCCCCCCAAGAGCTAGGACGAAGGGATTGAATAGTGACGTAGAGGTCACGTGCTAGTTTACGTCAAACTGGAATGGAAAAAATGCGACATGAGTTTGGAAAGCGAAAGAGAGGGAATGATTGAGGACAATATGGAAGCAATGGTACGCCAAACGCTTGTTGGGAACAGTAACAGGAGATATATCTTCGTTCGAAACAACTCAAAGAAGCTCAATCTCCTATTCTTGAAGAAAGAGAGGCAGAATTGAACTTGGACTGGACTAGACTGAAAAGGGCTTTGCTGAAACAGAGCTTTGACGATGAACGTCGAATGAATAATTCAAACCTCATGGCAACACGACCGCAATATATAAAGATTGGAAAATCAGTGAGTGGGTGATGAGATGAAAGTCTAATGCGAAGGGGAAAATGAATGAATGGATGGCTAAATGTGAGATGAAGAGAAAGAACAAAACTGAATGAATGGGGATGAGATGAAACAAATCAAGGAGGAGATCAATTCATCGTGTGTTTCCATCATGATGCAAGAGACAGATTCACAGGCAAGGTGCCCTCAACGACTCAAAATTGAGATGAGAGAAGCAAAAGGAAATCATACATACAAGGTCACCCACCCAACTACTAATCCACCGATCTGAAGCTTGTGTATGGCAGAGCGGACGGGATGCCCAATTCTCTTCAGTCTATGGTCGTATGTGACAGAAATGCTTCAATTTATCAATATATTCAGCAATTATCTTTGCCTCAACCACTAAACAACAACTACAATCTTTCCCGCCGCCCCCTCCGTCTCCATAACCCTATGCGCCTCCTCAATCTCTCCCAACCCCTCAAAAACTCTAATCGGGATCCTAATTTTCCCTTCCCTAACCAATCCCGCCACCCTATCCAAAGGCGTTTCCAAAAATCTATCCACGCTGCTCGCGTACGTTGTGAAATATCGCGCCCCCACCGCAAAAGAATTCCAATTTTCCATGATCCATTTGCCGCCACAAATACCCGCTTGGCATATTATACCCCCAGCTTTCAACAGCTTGAAAGAATCATCCAGAGTGGTAGGACCTACTAGTTCGAGAATTTTGTCGAAACGGATATTGGTGGTGGGAGATATGAGACCGGATGGTGGATCGATGATAACGTGACGAGCACCTGTATCGAGAAGGAGTTGGGTGCGAGATGGTTGTCGAGTGGTGGATGTGACGATTGCGCCGTGGTGGGACCCTAATGCTGTGGCTGCGAGACCGATCGAGGAAGTTCCGCCACGGATGAGGAGAGAGTCGCCTTTCTTTATTTTGAGGGAGGAGAAGAGGGAGCCCCACTGTTGGGATGTGGTTAGTATCATTAACAGGTACCACATACGTATGAGTGTATAAGAATAAGGAAAGACAAGAAGTAGGTCACATGAAAAGGGACGACTCACAGAAGTCTGGATCATCTCTGGCAATGCACCCCAGATATCCCATCCCAACTCCTCCAACCCCGCTTCAACTCCAATCCTCACAACTTGTGCCCTGGGCACAACACAAAACTCCGCATATCCACCATCAAAAGCACGGCCCATTCCACCCATACACGTAGCTACTTTATCTCCAACCTTCAATCCATCTTTCCCTGCACCATCCTCCTCTTCCACAACAGCAGCAACAGTGCCAACACACTCGATACCCAAAACCCTAGGGAGAGGAACGACACGGATGGGTGAGTGACCCAGTCTTGTAAAAACTTCCGAGCGGTTAAGACCGAACGCCCGAACTTTTATTAGTACTTGTCCAGGTTGGGGGGTGGGAGTGGGGATTGTTTCGATTTTGAGGGAGGAGGGAGGACCGGGGTTGCGGAGCATGACGGCACGCATAGTTTCGGGAATAGCGGTAGACATCTTAATGTGGTAGTGTGATGTAAGGAGTTGTATAAATGTATGATTTGTATGACGCGAAATAGAGTGGAATACTAAGATGAGTACTCGATGAGTATTCACTATCAAAGGGATATTGCAACTTTAAATGATAAGAGATACGTCCGGACACCCAGCTCAAGTCCACGGATATATCATTTGATGAGTATGTTACATTTCTTGTGACATCGTAACTCCATGGAGTTAATGGATTTAGCCGGAAATTTTCTCCTGTTGGATTATGTGCAGGAAAACGATATTATTGAAAGTGCCAGTGACTATTGGCGATTGGATGAGATACAGGAGAAGAGAGTCAGACTTAATGTTGACTAGAGAAAGTGTGATGCTTCTGCAGGATATAAGACTCTTTACCGTCTGGCAAAGATTGAATTTCAAAGAGAACAGTTTCGAACTACGCAAGTCATCTCTCAGTAAATCGAAGAATCAATAGCTCAAGGACATAAAAGAAGCTCGAATATGAAAAAAAAACTGCAGTTCTTAATATTGGCCTCAATGGTATTTTTAACATCTTAGGAAAATTCCTTTTCTGTGCTCACTCTCCCTTACTTCAAACATAACCTGACACCCAACGAAAAGTGCACCCCAGGCCGTAATCAGAAAAACGATTCCTAGTTTTAGGATTAGTTGAATCACCCTTGCCAATATTTGAGTAAAACGTACCTGAAAAGTCCTTGAAAATGCCAGAAATAATGCTCTTCAACCCATCAACACCGACAGCAAACCCAACCAAGTTTGCTATCATCATGAACATCAAATTCGCCACTGCACCAATACCGCAGATGACTCTGTAATATGTAAGATCATTGAGCCACTTCTTTCTTGGGAAGAGCATGCCAGCAATAACTTCCGGTAACATGAAGAAAACTATGAGCCAGCCCCACACCAACAGGTTAAGACTTATATCATGCCATAAGGCTACAAATGTGAAAACGACGAGATAATTGACAATTGATCGGGCTTGTGCTTTCCAATTTCGTGATGAAGAACCTCCCATAGGGATGTAGATGTAGCGGATGATCCAGCGGTTGTAGCTGCGGTGCCAGCTTCGCCAGAATTGAACAGTAGATGGGTTATCGGAAAGACAGCGAAGCATATTTTCCGGAGGGTCAATTCCATCAATGAGAGACCAGAGTCTGAAGAATCTCCAAGGTAAGAGAAGCTTCAACCATAGTACGTGGAGATTGAAGTATGAGAGTAAACTCAGTTGAGCTGGGGTGTAATCAGACCAGTTGGGATTGCCTTTGGAAATAGCCACACAATAATCGAAATGTAGGAGAAGTTCGATTGCCAACATACAAAGCAGGAAACGAATACCATACTTAAAGGTTCGTTTACTGTCTATGCTAGCAGGGCGATATTTCGATTGAGAAATGTAATCGTTAAATGTGAAGATTGGTCCTGCTAAATATAAAGGTGCATAAATCGCATATGCGAAGTAGTTTCGATAATTGTAGTCCTTTTCCGGCGCAGGCATCGAAACGCGATCTCTCTCGGAAAGATTGGCAGGGTCAAGTTGCTTCTTCTTTTGCGCATTAGTATTAGATGAGAGCATACGGACGGCACTTTGATGATGACCTACCTCTAATGCACTCCCAGCTCCTTTCTCTAAACTCCAGTAATAATCCAAATTGAAACTGATCAATCTCAAGACAGTAAGATTAAACAGGATCTCCCATCGTGGAATGATGCCCGAATAACTATCCATCCACTCTGCCCAGCTGTGCAACATAGCCCCTTCTTGGAAACCAGCTTCATTCTTGGGAGACACATATTGTGCTATTGATGTATATCTGTACCCATCTGAGAGCTCGTTGGCAAATAATATACCGATATTGAAAACCCATGTTGCTACAGGCACAAACTTTCGAGGAAGTCGAGTCGCCAGACAGTAGTTTGTGTAGACTATCACAATGACTTTAAAAGCGGAAAAACCATGCAAAGCGAGGAGGTATATGAAAGCAAAAATGAAGTCGAACCCGGTACGTTGTTGAAGTCTCGCATTGCCTTCCGCCACAGATATATATGTGTTATTGCCGTTTAGTTTCGGCGATCCTACTCGAGCAGAGATGGGTCTGAGAAATTCATATATTCGTCGAAGGAGAGGATGGAAAACGACGAGAATCGCAAGATATGGTACATTGGTTCGAAAGTTATAATATTGTGCATCCGAAATATCCTACATTGAATTAGCATTTGCCATAGCCATCTTTTTCAAATAACCCATACAATCTTGCGCCCAGGAATCCATCCATCAGAAAGAAGGTGCTGGTATTTATGGTAATTAGGATCGGAAGCTGGACAACAGTCAGATTTATCTTTGCCAGAGAAACAAGTCATATACTAACGTCTAGACACATCGTAGGCGATCCAAAACATGTATGGCACAACCGTTAAGAAAATGAAGTAGTAGAAATAAAACTCTGTGGTGTTCCATCTCGACGGCTGAGCAATTGGTCTGCCATTACTGTCTGTTCGTACCCCTTCGCCTGGTTTCGAGTCATCTCGTTTTGACTTTGCTGCAGCAGGATCAATCTCATAAGGAGTTGAAGAAGAATTCGTGAAGCGTGTATCGATGGTATCTAGAGCATAAATGCTCCGCACATATGAGAAAATACTCATTGCTCGATCATATCATGGAATCGAGAGTCCTGTAGCGGCAAAGAACGAGGTAAAGAAAAGGCGTGGAGGCTATGTGAGTGAGTGTATAGAAGTTGGAATTTATACAAGAAAGTAAAGAGAGACTGAGAATATATCAACAATTCATAACATGAATTCTAATCCTGATTAGGGGTTCAATTCGAATTGTGGGGGGGTTCTTGATGGATTCAGCCAGATATGGAATTATTAGTTTCTACCTACCGAGTAATTATTATTTTTATATTTTTGGCTTTCCTCGGCGCCTCTGGTGATTCCACGCCATGTTGGTGGTGATTGATACGGATCACGGATCACGGAAGGTCGGTGCTTAAAGCAACGCGTTTCTCTAGCGTATCAGAAACCCTGAATTTCCAAAATTGAGGCTACGACAGTGCCAATTCAGCTTAGTAAGCATAATTCAGTAGTCGCACCAATAAACGATTGCAAACAGTCACGTTACATTGTACCTACCGGTAGGCAGTTCTTAAGACAGCGCCAATAACATTTTAGTATATGGTTTCCAAGTTGTGCTTGATTGAACACCATATCAGGCATACCTATCATAATGCATATACAGCCAGGTGAGTACAGGTTGTTATAGCTTACCGATGACCAAGGACTGTTTGGCTTCGGCAGTTCTACGTATTCTGTAAGCATGTTTCAACGAGATCAGTTGACTAAAGGAAATATACCTACTGTTCGGAAGGTGAGAGGGAACCAGACGATTTGCCGGAGATAAACTCCATGGAATTATCTAAGAAAAGCCCCTGGGTGAGAGGTTGGATATCGATCGTAGAACCATCACGAGGAATACGTTCAAGGAAGCGTTGCAGATGAGACTCCCATTCTGATAACTGAGAAACTTGTGACCGACTGAAGACGGGTTGGAGAAGTTCTCGAGACCTCTTCCATATATGCCCATCGGTGGTAAAGGCGCCATCACCTAGCAACGGCCCAGCTGGCTTACGGTTCGAAGGCGCACTTCCAAACCTATCGGCTTGAGTAGCGGCGACAGTTTGTATAACCAAAGGATCCATAGTCATCCAGTGATTTCTACCAAAAAATAGTGTATGCAATGTTCTCCCATATTTTGCAAACAATTCAGCGTCTAAAGCCAGTAGCTTTCCGGCCTTTGTGTACTTTATCTTCTTCGCGAGAAGGTCGAATCCTAAGATTGGATCAAGATGTTTGTACTTGACCGGAGAAGAGCATCCGGCTTTATTTCTAGTAGACCAAGCCCGTATCTTTGTCCACAGCCAGTTAAATTATTGGAAGAACAATACTCAGCAGGAACAGGGTATTGAACAATTTCGCCATTTTTTAATTTATGCTGGCGTTGTTTAGATAGTTAGACCGTGGGCATGAAAATAGCGAAATCAAATCCGTCGAAAGCCCAAGACTTATAAGAGAATCAGCACCAACTGTTGGTTTGTCAATATGTCCCCACTAACAACGGCCATTTGAATGATCTCTACAACACTGTATAATGCAAGTTTTCACCTTCTATATTTGGTTGGCGTGTAAGTCGACGCAAACTCCGTCGGCATATAATATGTATTTACTTTCAACGTCGAACTTCATTATTAACCGCACCCGAAAGAATCCTCTCTGGTTTTTAGACTATTGCAAAAATTTCTACGAGAAGCAATGCAGACTGTCACTTCATACCTATTACCACCCAAAAGACATCATTCTGGTTTGATCAGAGCATATTTTATCAAATACGACATGGACTCGCAAGAATTGAGCTCTAGATCTTCTGCTCTGCTCTACGTAAACTTCGTCTATCCCTAGCAGTACACGTCCCCACACTATCTTTTCTTCGCTACCTTGAGGTACGTAATGATTGAATGTACGAAGTTCCGTATTCAATCTTTTCAAAATACAAGCACAAAACTGACCGAGACGAGAAAGTTCTCTCAATCACGAATATCAAAAGCACCTAGTTCGAATTGGGACTGGTAAGGTTACCTTCAGCATCCTGTGCCATTTTGGTCTGCCTCTGTGTGAGTGGGTCATTTCAGGCAGCTTTACGGCACAGTCCGACTGCTTAATACTCGAAGCAAGGCTATTGTAATTCTTTGATCGCGATTGTTCCAACATGCGACGTCAGTTACTTAAAGCCATATTTTTTACTCTCACCTCCCTTGCTGTCTCTAGTTGTGCCTTACCAAATCTAGTTCAGCCATTACCTACTCATGAGGCTACTGATGCCACTCGCGTCTCCAATGACACCCACAGAAAACCAATCGCGATAAATACTGACAGTGGCACAAACAATCAAGTATCGATTTACACCAAACATGAGGAACCTCCATACGCCGTTCTTCTAGTGCAGTCCTTACCCTCTTCTTACAGTATCACGCTTCCTGTCTCTACCTGTCTTAGTATCACTGAGAATACAGATCTTAGCGCCAAAGAGAACCCCACTTGCCCTGATGGCCAGAAACCTTATACCCTGCTCTTCGACACAGCCTATTGTGTCGGTCAACCTCGGCATACATTGGAAGGAGTGAATCAAATGCTTGACGGGGGTATCTGGATACCCACTGAGCCCATAAGATGGGTTGAGAAATGGTCCATTATGTACAAATGTGCTCGCATCAAAAGAGACATGCTACATAGCCTCGCAGAGACAAGTGGTGTTCAAACTCTGGACTCTCGCCGCATTCGAACTATCGTGTATCCTATTATCAACGATAATGAAGTGGGTCTCGCTTTGAAACCTCCATCGGCAGGTATTCTTGGTCCGCAAGTAAACAAGCTTCCCGAGGGGGTCTGTCTTTGGTCCTCTTCTCCGGAATATGCTAATGTTACCCGTCTCATGCGTCCACTCAAATGCCCTGTACGCCAAAAGCCATACATGCACCTTTTCACTCAACGTGAATGTCGTGGTAAATATGTTCTCTCTGATAGTTCTGGATGGAATGCTGCGCTTTTTGATGAGGTCGTGGAGGAGTGGTCGATTTTGTTTACATGCGCAGACTATGAGTACGGAGCAGAAGATAGAGAACCAGTGATAAAGAGAATGCAAGAATTAAAATTTCGGGATGCAGAAGAAGAAACAGCCGCCATAAAATCACTCCTCACAAAAGTCAAACTCCCCGCAGCACATCAAATATCTGCCATTCCACAAAACGCAACTCTCGCACTAACTCAAACATTCCATCCACAAATCTTCCAAATCCCACTCTCAACCTGTCTGTCATCCACCTCAGATACCCACAAGTTCTCCTCCCTTGTCCGCATCGTCACTCCACCTACATGTCCACCAGAACTACCGAAATTATGGACGTTAATATATGCCAAACCAGGCTGTCTTGACCTTCGTCGCTTCTCGCCTACGGAGCACAGCTACCCGCTTTACAGATCGCTGTTCGAAAATATTTCTAGGGCTAATCCAAGGGTAGATGGCTGGTCACTGAGTTTTGTATGCCATCCGACCCATTTTAATGGTCTTGTCAATCCTAGAAACTGGAAGATGGACACGGAAATGGAGTTGATTTCGGAAGGAAAGGGGATGGATGCTGCTGTGAAGGTTGTGAGGGCTGGGGCTGGCGAAAGGAGGGAAGAGGGGTTAAAACAAGGTGTGCAGCTCGAAAGCCAGATGAAGATAGAAGCAGCAGCGCAAAAACCACTCAGAGATGTGTGAAAGTTACACAACCTGAACGAGTTTAAACTGGCTTTTCTTTAGGAAAAACCAGCTTGGTATGCAGTCCGATCTCAAGATATCTTTGATTATGAATTTTCATTGTATACTAAATGGATTCGATATGTAATATTTTCATAGGCTACTGAAAGTAGCAATTTCAGTGTTTTATTCGTCAATTCTCACTGCGATCATTCAATGCTTGGCATAATATATCACGTCTCTTCCAACTCAGATCCCATTGTATCATTTGGTTATCCAACCCAATTTATCCTCTACCTTTGATGAAGTGATACCGGCGATGAATCCGTAGACTAGTTCTTTGGTAGCCTTTGCAAGATTGAGCAATTAGTCTTGAACGATGATATATTACTGCAATTACACAGAGAATTGACCACCAAGACCAAAATAGACATTCTTGGAGTCAGATATGGAAAATCTTAAAGCTCGAGCTGATTTCAACACTACGAATACATTATTCTAATCTAAACATTGACAATCATCAATGCTACCGAATCTTCTTCGTTGACTTAGTAGACTTGGACACATAGTTGCAATCCGCAAGTTCGAGCATTGCAAAAGCAAATTCCAAAGTCTCTCAACGCTGTACCCGAAATATGGTGCATCCGGCCTGTCCAAATTATTACCAATTATGGTTTCATTGTGGCTCCAACCAGTCGTTGAAGTAATCGCACCAAGCAATTCCTCATAGATACCCAGTGGAATTCCTCTAATACGATTTGCGGAAGCTACAAACTGTCCCTTATAAGATAGCAAAACAGGCTCCTCACACGTCTCGTTATGATGCAGTCTTTTATATAAAGATGGCACCATTCCCCACTGATCTTCCCAACCCCATCGATCACTGCAATCTTGACAATTACATAGCACACCAGCAAACCCCAAGTTAAGCATCCCCGTATTCTCAACGAGGTAATTATCGATACGAGGTATCAGCTCGCGCATATTGTGAGCATGTGCTTGGATAAACATCGTCTGTTGAGCCAAATGATCCCAATTTGTGACAATATGATGCAGATAGGTGCCACCTTCTCGTCCCAAATTCTCGAGCTGCTGGGCAATATTTACACCTGTAGAGTTTCGTAGCGCCGTAAGGTCAGATGACGGTTTCTTGGTGTAGATGATGACTTTTGGGTGAATTGTTTTGAGGAAAGTCGTGGACTTGATCGACGCAAGCATGGTCTTGACAGATACTGGATCTTCATCATACATACTAACAACTATATCAAAACGAGACTCGGCAACGTAGTTTTTATCCAATTGTGCGGGGCTATCGGCAGTTATTGCATGGTTGCTCGTTATAATCGCTGATACAAGTAGCCAGATTATAGGCAAGGTCAAACCCAAGGAAATATTCCTCAATACTGCTGTTTTACTTGGGAATCGCGAGACTTCAGCAGGAGAATTTGCCCGAAATGTTCCGCCGTGGATCATGCTTCCACTTTCTCTGAGACTGTGATAATGTGAGCTGGTGTTGGTGGACTTTCCCGATAAGGCAAAAAAAGCAATCACTGTAGTGTAGTATGCTATACGCTGCACCGGTGAGACATAAGATACTGGGTTAGATAGTATCGAAAGCCAAAAGATCAAGGTAGACGAAGCGCTCGATGCAACAATATTAGCGACAAGTGATATACTATCGTTGAATTCCGAAGGCGTTCGTACAAAAAGCATCGGGGAAAATGAGAGCAATGAACTTCCTGATAGCATGGCTGCAGCCGTAGAACCAAGATTGATGAAAAGCAATGCAGAAGTATGGCTCAGAATTGGACTCGAGCGAGTAATGTCTTCGAAGGCATAACTTGAAAATCCGGTGATGACAAGACCAAATACGGCGGTCAGGATAACAAATCCATGGTGAGCGCTCACTAGAACTGAGGGTGCCTTGTTGAGTTCGATATGTCTGCAAGCTACTGAAAGCAAGGCTTTGGAAATTCCACAAGAAAGTATTCCGGTTACTCCAAAGATTATACCAGGTACTGTGAGTCGATATTCTTCCCAAAGAATGATGGTTGATGCAACAACGAGTATTCCCGTTTCGCAGAGAGCATTTCCTCTGGTAGGTCCCGCTGTGGAGCCAGACAGAAATAGAACGATCCTATCTGTGATCCACGCCAAAGGCTAACCAGCAGAAGGTTAATTTTCGATCTCAGTTGAGGTATGAGTTGAACTCACAAATAGCATTACTAAGACAGGCAAGCTCGGCATATGCAAGATGGCTTGCACAAGTAAAGGTATTGCAATTGCAGTGGCAATCGAGGCGGGAACCATTCTCGTCCATCCTTCGAACCACGTTGCCTCTCGCCATATATGGTTCCTGAAAGTCAATCGTTTCAGTTTGTTATGATTGAGGCCCGGCGGTTTGAGTTCTACGTATAATGATAGGATACCCGCACCCAGCGATAGGGCAAAGAATCGAAGGGTAATCGTAAGAGCTATGATCTCGTTATTCAAGAATTACATAACTTAGATGGAATGGAGCGTACGGTAATCTGGATAAGGTTAGCCTATATAATTGAAAGATGGAGGGCTTGACTTGCGGTATGAATGATGAACAAGAAGATATTTGCTTGAATATATTGAAATTGCAGCAGAGATTATCCAGAGACTGTAAAGGGACAAACCATTAGCGGTTCGCATCGAATTTGACCCCACATACACAAGCTTTACTTACTAGTATCTTGGTCCATATAATGATCTAGGCTGCAAGTAGCTTATCTCTTGCTCAGATCCGCCTGACATATCTGCCTTTGCAACTCAAATGCTTTGGCGCAAGACTCGACCTCGGTAAGCTAGATTCGAAGTTGGCACAATCGATATAGCATTGTTTCTTAGTATAATTTTTGGAATTTGAAAGTGAGGATTGCTGTTCTATCTTTTCATGAGACCTGTTGGGTAGAACTATAGTAGGATCTGATTAAATGAGGAGATGTTGATGGCGCAGCAGACGGAGATAATACTTCTTCCGATTGAAGTAAGATTCCAAGTTGGTCTCCATTCCTCCGTCGTTGCAGAATGGACCTGTTAGGATGTGACTCGTCGCCACTCTATTGCATTACGGCTGGGTCAGATCACGCACTCGACACTCGATTAAACCGTTTGTTTCTGAAAATCTGACCCAAATACTACCTATATGCGTAGAATACATTATCATCTGCCAATATCTCGGTACTCCGTTTAAGCAACTTAGCCTGGCTAAAAATTAATGGTTTTGAAAGGAAAATGGAAACCTAGGACATGGAGCAGGGAAAATTGAAAAAAGAGGTTCATGTTATCATGCTATAGAGAGAAATTCTACATCTTTAAGTCATCTTTAGTTCGGATCCGTTCCCCTATTGTGTTCCCTAGGCCGATCTAATAGTTGGGATGACGTTTGATATACATAGCATAACAAGGATGACGGAACATCTACGGAATAGGCTGCTTTTCAAGAGCACAAGGGATGGATCGCATGTCAGATTGCCAATAATAAGCTTCTCAAATCGCAGCTCGTCGGCTTCCGTTTCCTCGTTGCAGCTTCAAATTTGTACGTAAGTTATGAGAAGTTCTGCTAACAGATAAGCTCTCAAGTTCCTGTTCCAAATGCGACCTGTGCTTCTTACACAACAGCGGATCTGCCCCAGTGAAGATCTTGTACGGCGGTGGATTCGAGAACTGCGAGAACGTTGAGGATTAAAAGTGGATTGAAAATAGACTAACGCAGGTCTCACCGCGTTTGATCTGATTCGGCTAGGGTAAGGTTGCATTATCGCTTACCAGATGCAGGGGGTTCCAAAAGATTAGATCAAGGCGGAACGAAGCTTTTCAGTAGTAAGATTAAAGCATCTTTGCTGAGTTCAAGACTTGAAGTCTAATGAAAAGAGTCGCATCGCTTACCTAGATGGGTTAATCTTGCGGCAATTATATCCTGATACTTCTCTTATCGACCTCATTCTGTAAGGTTGTAGAATTTCGACCTGATGGAAGGTCCATTTCTCTGCGATTGTTGACTTATCTGATCAGATAACTTCAAAAGTGTATTCGAAAGAAAAAGTGAGCCCTAGTTCGGTTTTCAACTTGGCACACTTATCAATTTCTCTACACTTGATTTTGATCTTGTGACGGATTGAGCTAGCCATAGATTGATGATATAATATGAGATTCATGCCTAAAAATACTACACATCTATGATGGATTCTGAGAGCAAGGAAAGAAATAAATGGTTGCCTGACCATACAAGACAGAAATAATGGTTGTCACACATTTGAAAGAAACATCCACTTCCCGCTGCTATACTATCCACTAATCATATTCAAACTCAATCGCAGCACCAATACTATCCATATCCAGCGCTCCCTTATTTCGGGACCTCGATGATTCCATCGAGCGCCATTTTAGTGGCGTCGGTAACGAAAGCTTCAAAGCCAGCCAGAATTGCCTCTCCAATCTCGCAAATAGCTGGTGTGTACCAGTAAACACTTCCGATTCTGCCTGCCGTAAATTGTGTGTCCAATTCGGCACAGCCCCCACCGATATCGCCGAGACCATCTTCGCCGTTTGTTCCGGGGTTGCAGTTCTGATTGGAGTATGCGAGCATACGCTGTCCGGACATAGCAACCAAATAGGCAGAGACATCTGTCTTGTCAAGAGAGACGCAGGCACAAAGACTTGGTGTGTGAGCCCATGTAGGCTTGTTGGATCCATCTTTGGCCAAACTAGTAGATGTTAGCATCAGTGGTTAGAGAATTCGCTCACTGTTTCGATTATCGAAACACATAAGGAAATTCCAGGATTTGTTTATGTAAGTAATAGAATTCTTACCATTTTTCTTCCGGATACTCATTGGCTTTATTAAGTGCCCGAGGAAGTATGTATCCTTGAACTGAGAATCCTAAACTGAGGACTAAAGTCATAACGGAAGCTGTGGAGAATTGCATCTTTGCTAGGAATGATAAGCTGTTGAGTAAAAGAAGAAGTGACTTTGAAGAAGAAGAATGTAGTTATAGAAGGCGTTAAGATGAAATCGTAGTCTCCTGGAATGTCAAATGAATGTGGTGCAGTTGGTACTTCGTAATATTTGAAAGTTAAATGAATGTGTGCTGTTGAACAGTATGCAACGATATTGAAAACTTGAGGACCTATATATGTACCACTTCTTTTTCCAAATGCAATAGAAGAGAAGTTATTTCCAAAAATACCTACATCCAAGAATAGAAAGTTTCTAGTTTTTAATCTCTGATTTACGAGGGGAACAGCAAGGTTGGAGATCCAACTTGCTCATTATGAGATGTCCTACCAGCTTGAAATTACCATTCGAAAGACTCGTTCTTTGACCAATCTTCAACCAAGTCGGTCAATCCTTCTAGTTTCAAAACGCTCTTGTTCTTGTAGAATTCGGATGTTATGGTAGCAGTAGAAGGATCGTGAGACTTTCTATCAACTCAAGTTCGATAATACGCATGAGAAGCTTACTCGGATCTACCTCAGCCTCTTGAAGAATGCTCTGACAGACTTTCGTGGGGTTGTATATATAGAACAGAAGATAGTGTATGTGTATTGGCTCTGCAAGTACGGCCCCGTCTTTATTAGTGCTGTGCCTCATGAAATTTGCTTCGTGCTTTGCATGGATTAGTGCTTTTTGCTTGAGATATTAAAGCTTGATAAGGATTTTCCTTTTCTTCCAAATCCCGTTTATAACACGCAAAACATCTCGAAGTTGGAAATATGAGCTAGCCGCACCGGTCCCACGCTAGTAGTATATACACATCAACATAGTATAGGTATCAAGTATCAATTTTTTCACAATTAGTAATCAATGTAAGCCTTCAATTCCTTACAAATTGATTAAATTTCAAGAATACAGCATGGTTTTAGACATCGAACTCTCTGTTCTAGGTGGCCAGTCTGACTTGTGAATATAAGCTAACCCAAAGAGAGCCATGCATGAGAAACGGTGTGATCGATTTTGCTCCTGCAACTACAGTATAACTTAACTTGATAGATCTGAAAGTAAGGTCTCGTCGAAGAAATGGAAGCTTTCCACTACCAATGAAACGAAAATAAGAACTTCGCTCACCCTCATGCATCAAGCCAACCCCTTCATCCCACCCAGTTGTAACATCAAAATATATCAAGCCACAGGGAAAAGGAAACAAATCCAAACTTTTGGTATTATTCTACTTATCAAATATCAACTTCCAACACCAAATGTATCATGCGTCGCTAGCCCAAAACACCACGCTACACGCAGCAAACAAAAACATTTTAATACCCCAGTCACTCCATAACAGACACTCCCATGACCTATATCATCATCAGATTGATACCTATACGATCAATTCCACAGCTGAATCTCCATCTCCCAACTTTCCACTATACATCCCTCATCCATTCCCGCATCCGCTTCCACACCCAGCTGCCCCCACCCGTCCTCTTCACACCCAACCACAATTTGCGGAATATCTCCAAAAAACGCTCTCTTATCGAATACCCACTAGTGTTTCGAAAGTTATCTACAAACTCCTCACTCTCACTCCAAATTAAAACCTCACACTCCTCTCCCCCCTCATCCTTCGAACCCCTCTCCAACCGTCCCAAAATTAAAGGCGAACACGGCGTATTCGGCGGCGCAATCGGACTCATCACCAACTCTCCTCTTTCTCTTCCAGCCCCCTCACCATCGCACTCGCACTCGCTAGAAGAAGACGAAGGAACCCAACCCTTACACCTCACACTCGGACTACCCACTCCAAAATCCGGGACTCCCAAATAAACATCTCGCACATCCGGCGACGCGGGACTATTAACCGGCGTCAGCAGCGTTACCGGAGATGCAGGAACCGCATTCCTTTGATGAACTCTGAGATGTCTCGTCGAGGGTGAATTCGTCGTCATGAAACGAGGAATATTGAGAAAACTCGAGACGGAAGAATGAGGCGATAAAGGGGAAAGAGAGGAGAAAGATGGAGACGAGAGCGAAGGAGTAAAAGGGGAAGAGGAAGAATAAGAGAAATAATCAAAATCTCCACCTACGATACAGGTATCAATGACGATGACGGGAGTTTCCAGCGCGGATGCGGATGTAAGTGCGAATGTAGTCGACATTTTTCTTTCTGCATGCGCTCGCTCTTGCAATAATTCAATTCGATTCGATTAAATCTAGAAATCGAAACGATAGAAGCAAACCAAGAGATTCGAAATCAAATCTCTTTCAAAAGTCTGAAAAATCCAGACAACAAGAAAAGCAATCCAATTCAAACTCACAATCAAAACCGACACAGGCCTACTTTACACTTTAAATATATTTCTTCTC
Source organism: Botrytis paeoniae (assembly GCA_004786145.1). Lineage (NCBI taxonomy): Eukaryota > Fungi > Ascomycota > Leotiomycetes > Helotiales > Sclerotiniaceae > Botrytis > Botrytis paeoniae. The sequence continues at coordinate 78,536 of PQXI01000016.1, read as the reverse complement.
ATGAGGTCTCCAGGAGGTCCCGGTCCTCTAAGTGGTTGCATCATTTACATGTGTTGGTTTTAATGCATTTCATCGGCTAACTGCTTTAATCGTGCCATGTTGATAGTCTGCCACAATAATTTCAGGCTTACAACTCGGTTGCACCGCCTGCGTCCATACGAACCGTCCTTTGATGTCCAAGAATCTAGAAGCTCGAATTTTTCGAACCACCGCATTCATGGCCGACCAACTAGGTCTCGAACAATTTATTGGGACTGCTTCGTGACAAAGGGATGTAGATCGGTCTTCAAGGTGGCCTTTCAAGATAATGAAAAGAACAAATAGAAAGCGGTGAAAGGAAAAACGAAGAAACCACACACACACACACACACACAAGCAACGCGAAAGAAAATGAACGATAGTTTCAATATATTTCTTTCTTTATTCTTTCTAACGAAATTGAACTGAGAGGATATCCATGCAAGGACTTCTATCTATAATGCCATGCCAAAAAATTGAACTCGCCAATGACAGGGAAATCTAAAGCAAAGGGTTGGATCTGTACTCAGGAACAACAACATTGCTACCCTTTTCGGCGTCTGCATTTTCCAAATCATTTTCAGCATCCTCTTGCTCAGCAAGGAACTTCTCGGCCTCGAGAGCTGCTATACATCCGGATCCTATAGATATAATTAGCCTTTTTCTCACAAAGTCTACAAAAATAGATGGATGACATACCTGCACTAGTAATAGCCTGTCTGTATCTCTTATCCTGAACATCACCAGCAGCGAAAACACCCTCAACGTTGGTATAACTGGTTCCGGGCTTGGTGACAATATATCCTTCGGAATCCGTCTCGATTTGCTCCTTGAACAATGCGGTGGCTGGGTCATGTCCTACAGCATAGAACAACCCATTTGCCTCTACTTTTTCTTCTTCACCAGTAGTGACGTTCTTGAAAACCATGTGGGTCATCAATCCCTTGTCATCACCAGTGATTTCGCCTCCCACAGTGTTGAATCTAACAGTAACTTTCTTATTGGCAAGCAATCTCTTAGCCATCGTTTTCGACGCACGTAGATGATCTTTTCGGACCAAAACAGTAACGTGGGATCCGTATTTCGTGAGGAACATAGCCTCTTCCGCAGCACTATCTCCACCACCAATAACTACCAAAGGCTTGTTTCTGAAAATTGGAACGGCTCCATCGCAGACTGCGCATGCGGAGATACCATTTTGCCAGTATTTCTCCTCTCCTGGAAGACCGAGTCTGCGAGCCGAGGCACCAGTAGCAATGATGATAGAATCGGCAGTGTGTTCTGTTTTGTCGTCCCATTCGGTCCAGTATTTGAAAGGACGTTTGGAGAGGTCTACTTTGGCGACGGTTTCGGTGATGATTTCGGTGCCAAATCTTTCGGATTGTGCGCGCATGTTATCCTTTACACGGATTCGTCAGTTGAAGTTCTACCTAACACATGTAAACGGAGTAAATCTACTTACCATAAGTTCTTGTCCGCCAATTCCCTTGGGAAAACCAGGGAAGTTCTCTACATCGGTAGTGGTAGTCAATTGACCACCGGCAGCAATTCCATTGGCAAGGAAACCTTCATAAAGGACAGCTGAATACCGAATGTCAGCCCGATACCCCTCCATAAATTCTCGATTTCCGATCTCAGGATATAGACTTACGTTTCAATTCCGCACGCGCAAGATAAACGGCAGCAGTGTGAGCCGCTGGGCCAGAGCCAATAACTATTTCACAAAGTCAGTATAGGTTCGTAGATACCATCTTCTACATCCATTTATTTCATGTTTCCCATCCCACTCCCGTCCCATTCCCATCTCTCCCCCCGCCACATTGAAAGAGAAGGGATATACTCACTAACAACCTTACTATGCATCTTTCTCTCTATATTTCTTCCAAGTAAATTTGCAGCAGTATTACTCTTGACCGAATTCTTCTGTTGAAAACAAGCAGCAGCCGCAATTGAAACACCCGAACCGCTTGCCCTCAAAGTACGTTTAAGAGCTGAAGAAAACACCTTGTCGATTTGCAATGATCTGCCCCTCTTTTTGTTTTGTTTTTTATCCTGAAGTATATGTATGTGACTGTGAATCCAGAGGTCTTCGATCTATGAATCTATAGATCTACTCGCAGATATTGTAATGTAATAATTTCTGAGAAGGAAACAAGTAAGTTGGAAAATAGTTTTGGTGTTAAGTATTCATGTATTTATTCGTTTGTATGTAAAAAGACTCGAAGATTCGTTATAATTATTATTATTGATTTCAAACAATGTTCCCAGTTCCCCGCCAAAATTTCGTGATCACCAAAGCCTTAGAGGATCTGGACCACCTTTGTGTCTGACTTTGCATCAATAAGCAGAATTCACAATTTATTATCATTGAGATACAGATTAGGCCGGTCTAGTCAAACGTTATTCATTACCTAGGTTGGTAGTTATTTTAATCTGACATAATTAGATCAGATCAGATTAGATAACATTTATACTCTAGATTCTACCTAGATTCTAACATCTTACAAACATATTCAAGGTTCAACGGCGAGACCGGATATCGTATTCATGCAATTTCATCCGATCCATACTGGGTACCTAGTAGGGACTAGATATATATTTACGACATATCCCGAAATCCCAAGGTCAATTCTCAGTACCCCAAAGTAAATAGATCTCTATCGATCCTCTCGCATTCCCCCTCTTCATCAATAAACACTGTCCAGATACTCTTCAGTCATAAATTCCCACACTAAACACGCTTTGAAACTTAACATCAATTTCGTTATGGTGATTTTGCCGCTTTCCTCTTGCTCAAGCCTTCTTTTTTCATTCCTTACACTCATCTGCCTGCTATCTAAGCGATGTCATTCAAATCGAATCTTATCCGGCCCTGAGTCTTAGATTATGGTGACTACACTAACTAGGTCTTTATTTTGTTCAATTCACTATGCGAAAACTTATTGTCGCTACTATAGAACTGATTTTATTCTAAAGTCCATCCATAAACGTCCATCTGCTACTTGGTATAATCATCTATAGTCCCATCTCTCTTAGCACCAAACCTACCCCCTATATTCATCCCGCCAAACCCAGACATATCTCTTCTGAAGAACTTTCCAATACTCTTCAGATTTCCTTCTACGGCAGACTTAGCATCCTCGCTCAAAGGACTTATCCCTCTATCGCCAACCCCTCCAGTTCCCATACTATCCCTGGCCGCACTAAATAACTTTTCTCCAAAACCTGCGGGGTCAAATCGTGTCTGTAATCCTGGCATGCCACCAGGTGTTCCAATTCCTAGACCTGTGCTACCAAGCCCCGCAACATTCATAAGTGGTGTGAGAAGAGGTGAGTTTTGAACCAGCTGCTCATTAGCCTTACCATCTCTGTGCATACCAAACATTTCCACTAATGCAGCCTGATCTTGCTTTCTGACACCCTTCAATTCTAAAACTTTCCGGAAATTTGTATCGCTACGATCGGCGATGTGAATTAGGTATGCTTGAACCAGTCCCTCTGGCGGTGAGGGACGGACCTGTAGCGTCTTGAGAAGCGGGTCCAGGCGAGCCATTATGTTATTCACACGCTTTTGAAATGCGGTATTTGCAGTGGCTGAAGAGGGAGTGGGGGAGTGAGAGAGCAAGGTGGTCAGTCCTTTAGTTAAGACGTATTTATCTAGTAACATCTGAATAACAGGTTAAAAAAATGTTTAATAGAAGTGGGTACCTTGCACCTGAGAAATTTACATACCTGCTCTGCGCCTACCTCGGATACAGGTCGACATTGAACGATGTTTGCGACATATGTATTGGCCAAATGCTCGACAACATTATCACAGAATGCACGCGCATATTGCTGCTTCCCCACCAACGGTAGTATTTCCCCCGCTTGATCATTGACATGTTTCAATAACTCTGCCACATAACTGCTCTGATCCCCCACGCTTTCCATTTTACTCCAATTTGTATTCTTCATCTCACGCCATGCTCCTTCGCAGTCGAGTTCAACTCTGTTTACCAATGATAGAACTGCTGCGCTGGCAACACCCATAAAAGTATCGGATTGTGACGATAAGTCCACTTTGGGTGCCAATTCACTGTCAATTCTCCGTTTCAGATTATCTTCTAATTGCTGAGTGTTTGCGTGCCAATAATCCGCTGTGTTGAGAACAAGGATAGTGTTCTCAAGACTGGGTCCTCCAGCTCCTTGTAAGAAAAATAGTAAAACCTGCTGAGCATATTGATCGAGATATTTAGCTAGGATCTTTGAGAAGTCAAGAAGTCGTTCACTGGTTGACAACTTGGCACATTGAGCCAGGGATGTCTTGTAAAAATGGAAAAGTTCGATAGATGACGCAATCACAGCCTGTGGAGAGAACTCTTCATCGGCTGGTAATAATGGTTGAATTCGATATTTGGGTATCATTGTGGCGAGTTGTTTGTCTTGTGAATCAACCCAGAGACTAAGATATGGTTCGAAGGCTTCCGAAATGGACCCGTGAAATGTCAGAGGTTTATCCTCGAGTGAACTCAGAGTATCAATGCTTGCTCTCGCCCCTGTAGCGAATCTCTTTTCAAGACTTTGCTCGAAATCCATAGTTTCCTGTAGGCAACTTAGAAGCAAGTTGACGTCTATCCTACTTCCATCTGTTCGCCTCATGCTCCGCTCCAAGATTCCCTTAAAATCATCCCTAGTGCCTTCGCAGAAGGCATTTGCCAGGACCTCATTGACTCTCCACCCAGCAGGAAATATTCCCGCATGTTCATCCTCGAATGTCTTCAGCATTCTCCTAAACCAACTGTATCTTCTACCAATATTATCCAAGCTTCCAGCTTCATCATTTCCCCTGAAAACCTGCCTATATTCCCTCAATTGCGTATTGACATACCACGTCACCAATCTTGCCCGAGCGTTATCTCCTAATGCATCCATCACCAGACACGACTCTGCCAGCACTGCTTTCTTGATCCCCACTTCTCCTTTGGCAAACGCCATCTCAAAGTCCTCACAGACTTGCTCCAACAACTCTCTTTGTAACTCTGAAACACCCCTACTCAAGGTAGCAATCTGGTCTATGCTCCTATAGCTATTGAAATGCTTCATAAGTTGCAGTACAGCCTGAAGCAAGCTTGCACATTCTCGATACTGTCTTGTTTTGGCTAGACCCCTTAATTGTTCGTAAGCAGTCGTAAGCATTTGTAACCTTTTCAGAGCCGTCATGCTCAGGGTTAAGTTCTTCTTTGTGCCATCCAGTCTCTTGATATCTGCGGTCATCGAGGTGATCGTTTGTTCTGTTTGTATAGCCCGTGTCCGTACTGATTCGATCTTTTTGAAAAGATCTGCGAGCTCCGACTTTGCAGACTGCATTCGTTTGAGTGAGGAATCATCATTGTATGCTTGAGTGGCCACGAGATTGGCGATATTATTTGACAGCTCATCCTGATGAGTTTGTAGAGCAGCAGCCGTTTGATCTATAGAGGACAAAGTCGAAGGATGGGAAAATATCGTGTTCAAATGGTCAATAGGGTCATAATCAGCTGCGAGGAGTGAGCATGATCAGTGGGGATTATTGAATGTCGTGGAAGTGAGGTTGGGGGACTTACATGCATCCAGGGATGAAGGTATCGATACGCAATTCATGCTGTAATGAATGTAATGAAATAAATTAGATTATTGAGAACAGTACTCAATATACTAATGCCCAATGCATGGGTGAATAAACCAAATAATTATTGATGTGCAGTTGTAAAAAGTTGTTTGGTATCATTTCTTTCTCATTATAAAGTAGAAAGTGGTCGCACTATCTATGCGTGCATCCTCAAAACTTGTCAGCCTCGTCAGCCTTTCAACCAAGTTAAATTTTGAAAAGTTCTAATATTTTTGAGCTCCGTTACAGAAGTATCCTTTTTATGAATCGCTTTATTATACATTGAGCAGTATAGCTACTTATAGTATGGGTATGCTTGACCCCATAGTGTTTTAAGAACACCGCCCCATGCTATTTCTTTGTCGTTTCGTCATAACTCGTGATAATACCAAATAGAGAGCCGGCCTTCAATTCCATCTTAAAAAAACAATAATAACCCCTGAGAAGACTCTATTTCACAGATCTGCCTAATCGGATCTTTGAGCATTCAAGATATTTATGAAAGTTGAAAGCCCTCATCTCCCGAACCACCCGAATTAGCACATTCGATGCGCCATACAAATACAAACATTGGGTGTTTTATGCATCATGTAGAGCTTTGAATCCAGCTGATATCAAACTTCGCGGGCCTGATGCATCTGCTGTCCCAGTCCAGTAAAACAGTCCCTGAATTCTATCAGTAAACGCCTATGACCAACGGAAAAGGGGGGGGACCTACTCCAAGGCGCCTTTGTCTACAATAATCAGCTTTCATTCTGACTGTTTGTGGGTTGTCATAAGAGACCCATCCCCCATCACCTCCATGGCAGGAAGCTGAAATAGTGGTAGTATCAACCACTTCTTGAGTTCCGGGCCGCGGTAATAACTTGTACTCAAATGTTCCCTCTTCCCCACCGCAGCCTTGGTATGGGTGCCCTGGTCCTCTAGAGTTCAAAAAGGATCTTCCATATACTGGAACTCCAAGTAGTATCTTTGAGGCTGGAAAACCAGTCGATACAACATAATCGACAGCAGCACTTCCATTTGCTGCATCCGACACGTTCCCAGGAAAAAGTTGAGCGTGATGTCCTGACTTTTGGGACCATGAACCATGAAAGTCGTAGGCCATAAGATTGATGAGATCTCTAAAACAAGAGAACATGTTAGTACAGCTAGTTTATGAAATACGGATATGGAGGGAGAATGGATTTCATAGATCAAGACTTCATCACTCGAGGAGTGTGGGTATAAATCATCCTTACAAATAATCTTGAGCTTTGTAAAGATCGATGTTTTGCAAAGCCCATCGTCCGGCAGGTAAAGCAGCTGTTAGAAGATACCTTTCGTCGGGTAGATGAATTCGGATGGCAGCGAGGAGGGCAAGGAAATTTCGACCTTGTTCAGGATCCGATGGATGTTCCCAGTCGACTAACTTGTCAGTATGATTGTTATCAACCATAGAATCAAAACTTACTATCAACACCATTGAACCCTGTGGCATCAACTAGACCTCGGACCGACTTTCCGAAATGATCTCTTGTGGCAGCTGAAGCAGCAACTTGCGGAAAATGTTGGCTTGCCGCACCACCACCTATAGAGATGATGAGCTGGAGATGCGGATGCTGTTGTTTTAAACGCATGAATGACCCCAGACAGCCACCCCCAGTGGCACCGTCAACGGGCATTTGCATGTCTGCCCATTCATCACTCAACTGATGTAGTTAGCAATAGTCGGAGGTGTCATTTCAAGGGACGAAAAACCAACAAAAACTCCACCATCCGGGCCAACATGAGCAAAAGCATAAAAGACATGGCTGATACAACCAAAGTTCAGTGATCCAGGTGTCTCTCCGCGATAAACTCGATAGTTGGGGTAGTATACGGCGTTTTTATACATAATATTAGAAATACTCGCGGCGATTGATGGCTGAGAGGGTCTCCGAGTGTCTATCTGTGGTCTCGAGTTCCAGGGTATAGGAGGAGCTCGGTATGGATATGACATCCTTAAGCAGGCGAGAAAGAATGGAAATCAGTGAATGAATTACCTCCCACAAATACTACCGTCTTAATTTAAGTCCACGTTGGGAAGCAAAAGTATCGAAGAGGAGGTAGATGAGTGACTGATTTAGAGAAAGATGGGAAAGATAAGAACTTGAAAGCAGCTCCCTTGATCTTGAGTGGAGCGTTAACGTTTGAACAAACTTCGGTACAAATGAATTCACCTGCAAGGCTGATTATGCTTGAAGATGGAGAATCAAAGGTCGGTATTTGATAGTACATATGCATGAGAAATGACGAAGGAGGAGATCAATCATACATGTTCACTAATAAATCCACCAGCAGACTAGCATAGCTGAATTGTGGAAGCTTGTGATAGTGGAGCGATGAAGGAAAAAGTGTGTGGGGATGATGATTTTGTAAGGAAGTTCCTAGTTAAGGATAAATTTCAAAATCGACGGCAAGACGACCTAAGGGAAGATCCGAGCCATGAGCGATACTAGCCAAGTTAAAGCCGGTTTCGATAAGTCGAATGGGATGATTGCCATATACCAATAGGTATGTATGTAACTCTCTTCTTCCTCTGATACATACGTAAAGAGTCTAAAGATAAATCTATGACTGCCGCAGCCGTATATACACTCATACCTAGGGAGGTAGGTATCTTTAGGTTAGTATCCCGGAGGTAGATCTGCGCTACCTGCACACCAGACCAACAAGCAATATGTGTGTATATGTGGCTGTGGCGTTGCGTAAAACAGATCGAATCAAATTCACAGTTCCGTAGCTTTAGCATTGGAAACAGCGAAAGCGGTATCGTATCGATGTAGGCTCAGAAAGAGTATCGGAAGAACGACGGAAGATCATTCGGCGAGCTGAGAATAGCTTTCTGTGAAAGAGGAGAACGTTTATTAACTTATTACTTTGAAGAATGCGTCTCATCCTCCACTGGCCAATATTATTTTGAGTATCACTATCAATCCAAATTTATATTCCGTTCGCCACGCCATCGAATCGACGATACCGTATTCGGAATCTTCCCCTTTCCTCTCGACGAAGTTTGAACCATTCATCATTCGATTCATTAACCTATCACATTGAGATTAGGATTGGGATCAGGATCAAGATTAAAAGTTAAACATGCTTTTCGACTATACCTAGGTATCCATTGCATCCACCATGTTACAGCGATCTAATGCAATGCTCATCGGCTAAACCCTTAGAAACTAGAGGGGTCAAAAACAAAATAAATAGAAAATCAAGTGCTGGATGGATGAATGTCTAATATATTTTACCAATTGGATGTGGGTTTTGAAGATTCCAATTACCAAGATCAACGTGCAAAGTTCGTGTTCTGACTCGTTCATTCATCCTGCATGCATGCATGGCATTGCATGCGCTATGGCTCATGATATCGATGCAAAATAGCGACCCTACTTAACTCATCTACTGAGCTACTGACCTGACATACCTAGAGCTCCATACATATGACCTACTATCTACCTACTATCACCTACTATCTACCTACTATCTAGGTACCAGGTATCATCACCAGCCTACTCACAATATGTGCACAGCTCTGCAGCGTCAATGCACCTTCAGGCATCGGTAACCAATCTTTAGAAATTCACCGTCATCAATTGATATGAACCCTATCCTTGCTTCATCAGTATCGTGAGAAAATGTTTAAAACCTTCATGATCTTTTTTTGTGGAGATTTGGCTTGCTAAGGACAACTGGCAAGTATTTGGGTGAGGTGCTGGTATCTGAGAAAATGAGTGCAAGCACCCAATGGCTTAGCCAGTAACTTATCGCAAGCTAATCTATTATGATTCCCTGAGGTCTGATGTGTCAGTGGACATTCTGAGAAATGCTATATACTTGTTACTGTAGCAATGTGATAGAAGTTCCAGCTCTATCTCTAACAGATGCATTGAGCAAGTATTATGGTACCAGCTCAGAATCGGTACAGGGTATTCCAAAAAAATAAAAGATGCAAGCAGCATGGCAACGAAATGTGAATCGGATCGGCAAAAGAAAAGCTCAATGGCCATAGCTTTAGCCGTAAAACAACCTGGAATGCCGAATGGTAGGTAGCGCTCTTTATCTTGAACTGAGGTGCTGAAGGAGCCGAGTTGGAATGCATATGGTATCAAATGGATGATGTACTTGCTGTTGGTGCGGCAGAGTAGTAAGTAGCTGCATCAAAAACTTGGTATCACTCAAATGAAGATTGATATCTCATTATTGGCCATGAGTAAAGCGTACCTACATTGTTGCCCATTACCCGGTATATTTGCTGTTCGGTCCTAAAAACTGTGCCAATTGTAGCTGGAATTATTATTAAAATATCCATCCACCTCGCGATTTCATTTATGTTTGAGGTTTGGGTTAACATGCAGCTCAAGATGTTGAGGTATGTTACCCCTAGCTTCACAATTATAGTAGGCTGGCGCTAACCATATTAATAATAATGACTTCTGGAATACGATTACTAATACGCGAGGCTGTCAAGAAATCAATCTTTCTAGACATCACCAGGTCACTTCTTTGAAATCATCACTCTCTGTACACCCACACTCAAGTTGAGGTTCGGATATTGATGCATATAATGTGAATTTCGCCTTTCAATCACAATACAAATCGTACTGTCCAGGTAAATTCAAGGCACATCTTAGTTGTCTATTTAATAAAACAAGGCTCAACACGTACATTGAGCTCCACCAGATTCCCAATCACCTACATAAATCGTCTGCTTTGCTCCCTCCGGCAGATCACATTGCGAAATCATTCAATCAGCAACGAAAAGCCCAGTTCTCGGCCGACCCATAAGATACCGAACATGGCTGAAATACTACAACAGAAGCCTAGTGCTTTCGCAGCACAGGCTTCAGCTTCTGCAGCCCAGCAAATTCTAGATCACAAAGCCCCAGCATACAAGTTTTCATTCACACCTTTTCTGTTTAACAACTATCGCATGGGTATTTCACCCGATCGGCCTACGTGTAAAGCATATCTTCAAGGGCACTGTCCTCTCGGGACTAATTGCCCTGATAAGCATGCTACCAATCCCAATAACTCATGGAATTTCAACAACATGGTTTGCAAACATTGGCTAAGGGGCCTCTGTAAAAAAGGTGAAACATGCGAGTTTCTTCACGAGTTCAACTTGAGGAAGATGCCAGAATGCAACTTCTTTGTAAAGAACGGGTATTGCTCTAATGGAGGTAAGTTTGTACAGCTATCTGATGCTTCAAGGGTTACACTAACCAGTCTAGATGAGTGTCTTTATTTACATGTTGATCCTGCCTCGAAAATGGGAAATTGCCCGCATTACGATAAGGGATTTTGTCCGCTGGGTCCTAGGTGCTCCAAAAAGCACATTCGCAAAGCTCTCTGCGAATTTTACCTAGCAGGATTTTGTCCAGATGGACCCAAATGTAAAAAGGCTCATCCCAGATGGCCTTCTGACTTACCGAAGCCAACTATCAAGGTCGAGAGGGATCCAGAAGAAGTTGCCGAAGAACAAGCGAGAATCAGAGAGAATGCAGAGAGAGAAGCGGACAGGGAAAGAGGATTTGGAGAAGGTCGGCCTAGACAGAGATGGAGGGGTGGATTTAGCTATCGTGGAAGGGGTGGTGGAGGCGAAAGGGGCCAACGAGGGCGCGGACATTAAGGATATGGGATGCGAAACCAAAACTCAATTATTATGCAGCTCATGAGGGGAACCCTGATGATGATGGACTACAATTACGGGATCTTGAGCTATTTTTCACAAGGACAAATTACTATCGACTTGCACGTTGTGGGTTACACAGGCCTTCCACTCCATACCCATCAAAATTATATCGATCTCGTTGGCCGTCTCACCGCTACTAACAAAGAAAACGGGTCTGTCATGCAAGGCAAGCCCCATCCTTCCCGCAACATATGCAAGAAAGCCGTCTTCATCACAACAAGGCTGAGACACGACTAAAAGGCTGGATATTACCAGCCACTTTATGAACAGGGTATTGAGCGACTCGACCAATAGACCGAGCTGTGTCATGCAAACATTCCCAAAAGCGGAAAAGCTCTCAATGGCATAGTGTCGATCAATTCGTTTCTTACATGGGATGATTATCTCAACCATATCGGTCTGGAACATTGTGACATTCCCAGGCACGGGAACGGCGTGGCTTGGGACATAACGAATATCAAGCCTGTTTCATGCCGAATATAGACTTACCAATAGTGCAATGCAAATTATATTCAATGAATTAAGAACTAGCATGGATTTTTGTAGAAGCCAGTACTATCAAAGAGGAGCATGCGGTGGAAAAGATAAATTGCACTACAAAATGAAATTATGCCTTTGAATGCCTGTCCCATCTAATAAACATGAACACTGAATGTCTGAAAATATGGCAATTTAAAGGATCGTTAAATCGTTAAATCGTTAAATCGTTATATTCGACTGGGGTGTGTTTTCTTCATCCACTTTGTAAGAATTTAATCAATAACTATTGTGCAAATAACTTGACTATGTTTACAAGTGGAGATGTTTGCGCCTGTCCAAATCTCATATCCCCAAAACGCCATGTTTCACAATCCAAGATTCCAACGATGCAAACTAAAAACAGCCACATGATCCAATCCACCCATTAGATCCCATAGCATGTCCTATATACCTTCTCAAAATGTCAACATCCGATGGCCTAATTTCCCTGCTGACTCGTAACCGAAATGTAATCACTTCCGGCTAAGCCAGCTCCCCCGCTCATCTCGCTACTATCAGGCGTGAAAGGTCTGCCCTCAAAGCTAGATGTACTAGAACTGCCAGGTATGCTCGCGTGAGAAATTTCGTCAGCGGGTTCCGGCTTGAACTTCTTAACTCCCATCATCCACCCTACCAATCCCCGAGGCACCCATGCCCCAATGAATCCATACACGCTGCTTCCCATACCCACTCGAATGATTCCTCCTTTCTTTCTTTCCATCGCGTCGAAAACTGCATTGTTTAGTTCTCGGAGGCTGCTGCCTTTTCCGTAGCCTCCACCTTGTGATCCACAACCCATTGCTGCCCCTATATTTGACCGATTTACGGCAGCATAATTGCGTGAATATACGTGTTGGGATGATGAATCCCAATCTGAATTAGGAGGAGAGCGACCCCGGTATGATTGAAGTTGATTCTTAGGTCCAAAGAAAGAGAAATCAAAAGTTCCAAGCTGAAGGTTGATCACGGGGATGGAAAGAGGGGAAAGCTCAGATGTAAGAACTTGGGTAAATGTTTTGAGGAAGGATATGGTGGAGGACTCGGGAGCGTGGAATGCAGGTGAGAGAGACGGTATAATGTTGGGAGTCAAGACGAGAACGGAAGGCTTTGATAAGTTCTTGCTATAAGTGCCCTGAAATGGTAACTCTGTGAGAAGAGGAAGAAAGTTTTGAAGGGTGAGAATAGGGTTCAATAGACGAGTATGGAGGAGATCCGATAATGTCGACGCCGATAGAGTGGCGATCGGAGAAGATGGATAAGCAAGTGAAGGAATAAGAATAAGAGATCGGAATATCAAGTGATGGGTTTTACCACCTTGAAAAGGGGAATGTGGTGCTCGTAAATGCGCCGTGAATCTGTCGATTGCAGCAGTGGCACTTGATGGCTACAATAATATTAGTTTACATAACTCGGGTGACAAATATTACAAACTCACATCAACGATATCAATCATCAAAGGTTTAATATCTTGCCTAGATTCATTCTGTACTAGGACTTCTTCCTCTATCGTATTGCATACGACATAAACAATGAATCCTCGGCGCTCCAAATCCAAAGAAATCGACCTAGTTATTGGTTCTGATGGGGATCCTGCAATTACCACAACTTCTTGTCTTGCTCCGGTCGCTGCCCGCTTAGCTCTGCGTTTCTTGCGGTAATTTGACTTCTTTCTAATGACATAATATGTCACTCCACCCATTACTACGATAATAGCTCCTGTGAGGAGCTTGTTCTTTGATACCCATTGTTCGATCCGGGTATACACTGATTGAGATGCCGCGATAGTCTGAGTTGACGGCGGTGGTTTGGGTCGCGCGGATGGAGGGATCCATTCTGCAGAGGCGAGAGACACTCTTATTGATGTAGCTACCTTATCAATATGTCTTTCGATATAATCTGCAACATCATTGCTATACTTCTTGATATCATTCGGTACGGAGGACAACTGTCAGAACATGCTATCAGCAGCTATAAACCTTGGATAAAACAGGATACTTACAGTGTCAAAGAACACTTGATCATCTGCAGACATTTTGAACAGCTTTTTGATGAAATATACTCTCAAGTGACTTGGTGATATTTGATCTAGAAACTTGCTTGAAGTGTGGGGAAGGAAAGCTCAGCCGACATCATTTATCTTCAGCCTTGTGAGCCTTATCTTATCGACAAGCAAATCTAGCGACCCACTTAGATTCTCATAATCGAAATGCGGGACAAGTACATGTGAATATGTTGGCGCGTCAGCCTTGTGTTTGCCTGTTTGATTACAATTCCGATACAACAGAATACCTGGGTACCTTCTATTACCAAGAAAGTCTTCCTTCTAGTAGTTTCTAGGGCCGTTCATTTAGGTTGATACAACGACAAAACGTTCCCTCTCAATCTTAGAGCAATCCTGAACGGATCTATGCATATTCTTCCACAACCAAAGGAATACTTGACCCCCTCATCATCGTTTTGCTAGCTGGTTCCTAAAAATGTCTACTAATACTGAACGCGATGCACTTATATCGTCATATTCTCACTTAAAAGGAATGAAACGGGAAGCTGAAGCACTTCATTCTCTTAAGAAAATTGCGTCGTTAGTCAAACCTATTATGAGAGCACGTCATTGGCGCGTAGGTACTTTAACAGAATTCTACCCAGACCAGCAAAATCTACTAGGTATGCTGATCTACTCGCACGATTTGTAGCGGTAAAAGAACTCACTTTGGGAAACAGGTCTTAATGTAAATAGAGGGCAGAAAATATGTCTACGGTTGAGATATCCTGGAGATCAAAATCAATTTCTGCCGATAGAACAGGTGGTCGATACAATGCTTCATGAATTATGCCATAACGAGATCGGACCTCACAATCAAGAATTTCATGCTTTATGGGATCAACTACGGAAGGAACATGAAGGTCTGATAGACAAAGGATATACTGGAGAAGGTTTCCTTTCAGAAGGAAAGAGTTTGGGTGGACGCAGAGTACCACGACATGAAGCAAGACGTCTAGCCCGCATAGCTGCAGAGAAACGACAGAACTCTCTAAAAGGATCGGATCAAAAGCTGGGAGGTCGGCCAGTGCCATATGGCACCGATATTCGGAAGGTTATCGTAGATGCGATCGAGCGCCGAAACAAAGTACTTAAAGGTTGTGGAGAGAGTAGGATGAATCCTATCGAGATCAGAGACTTGGTCGATGAAGCTACACACAATGGATTCAAAACCATAGCAGAAGAAGATTTAGCTAACGAGGCAGCAATTGCTCAAGCTATGTGGGAGCTTGTCCAAGAAGATCAGAAGAAGGAGTTTGGAGACCTTTATATTCCTCCTTCTGTCCAAAACCCTGCGGGAACTAGCGGTGGTAATGTTGGGGGGCGGGCATTGGATGAAAATTCCAAGTCTTCGTCTGAACAACCTTTAGCTAGACGACCCGCAACTTCGACTTTGACCTCGGCCGGCTTGGAAACATCTCGGCAGCCTTTGGGCCATGTCAGTCGTCTAGTGCTCGAAAATTCAAACAAGTCAAAATCGCCCTCAAAACCAAAGGATCCTCAAAACGAACCAGCACAAGGACCAGTATACTCCGCACCTACCTTGACAGGATGGACATGTACTATATGTACACTTCACAACCCGATTGATTTTTTGTGCTGCGATGCCTGTACTACTGAGAGGCCAGAAAGCATCACGAAGCAGATTGATCGAAATTCTCAGAGGAAAGCCGCAGCCAGACCTCTTCCACCCCAACCTCAAATGTGGACTTGTCGATGGTGCAGTACCAAAATGGAAAATCAATGGTGGACTTGCTCTACTTGTGGAAAAATGAAAGAAAGTTCATGAGATAATGAAACTGTTTAATGAAGGCGTCCACGAGAAACATGGCTATGATAATACTGGAGTTTCTGAAATTTTGGGCGGGAACGGGAATTTGGGTGGGACATTAATCTGTGGAGTTCTTTCATGGCCATATAGCTAGAGCAGCACGGTTGAAACTTGCGGAACGAGTTTATCATAATCGAGGTTCCGCACCAACCGATTGATGTGTCCTCCAAGTGGATATTTGATTACAAATCTTATGGTTCAAGTTGTCACACAAAATCCGAATCTTAACTATAAAAATTCGGCTTTTACAATTCCCCTTTTCGTAACTCGCGTAAAGCTACCGCCGTGATCTATTGAGGCCTATTTGAACGATTTGAATAAAACTCCAAAATAGATTTCTGCTTAAGCTAAAAACGTATTTAGAATTTAGTAGTGTGTTTATAAAAATAAAAAACATTCAATTCAGTACACAACCTGAAAAAATTGATGAAATAAAAAGAAAAAGGCTTGAATTATTAACTCGAATTCAAGGAATCGATTAATTGTCACGGTGAAGTGGTGTAGGGCTCTGTATGGTATGGGGTATTGGGTCTACGGGCCTACCCCGGGCCGACAGCAGCCCGCATACAATTATAAAATATGAAATTTTTATAATTTAAAAGAAATTAATGAAAAGTCTTTATACTATAGGATATTAGTTGATTCATTGCTACTATCTACTCTTTACATATAACACAATTTTTTTTCCAAGATTTCTGTAGACGCAATATACAAATCAGACTTTTTTTTGTATCAAGCAGAAATCTATTTTTAGAGGTTTGTTCAAATTGTTCAATAGGCCTCGGTAGATCGGAGGCGGTGATGTCAATTACAGTGATCAACCCTGCTACAGTTACTATATTATGCTTTGGCACATTTAAATGAACAACGCCAATTTGAATTCCTTCAAGTCTAATCAATTAACGAAATCAAGCTCAATACAATATGACTACTGCCGCCAAGCTTCGAGCTCTTTTAGCTAATGAGAATGAAGTTGTTGTTTGCCCAGGCGTATACGATGGCTTCACAGCGCGTCTTGCACTGAATGCAGGATTCAAAACATTATACATGGTATTTCTAGACCAATTCAACGTTACTCTCACTTCATTCCTCAAAACAGTAATTGACGATGAGAAAAATAGACAGGTGCCGGAACAACTATGTCTTGCCTTGGTATTGCAGATTTAGGAGTTGCCACCATGAATGATATGCGAGATAATGCATCCATGATCGCCAACATCGACCCTACCATCCCATTGATCGCAGATGCAGATACCGGCTATGGAGGTCAGTAAAAAAACAATTTCTTCCTTGTTTGATCAAGCGATGCGAGTATCTACAAAATCTATCATATAATATTAACAATTGCTAGGTCCCCTTATGGTATCTCGTACCGTCGCTTCATACATTTCCGCAGGCGTAGCCGCCATGCACATTGAAGACCAAGTCGTCAACAAACGTTGCGGTCACCTGCGCAATAAAGAACTCGTTCCACTCCCAGAATTCGTCTCGAGAATTCGGGCAGCAGATCTCAAACGCAATGAGTTGGGAAGAGATATTGTGATTATTGCGCGAACTGATGCATTAGCCGATCATGGTTATGATGAAGCTGTTTTGCGCTTACATGCGGCAGTGGACGTGGGTGCAGATGTGGTGTTCTTGGAGGGGGTCAGAAATGTAGAGGATGCGAAGAGGGTGTGTAAAGAATTTGGAAAGAAGGGGGTACCGTGTTTATTCAATTGTGTGCCTGGTGGCGTGAGTCCAGTGTTAAGCGTCAAGGAAGCCAAGGAATGTGGATATAGATTGGTTATCACGCCTACATTAGCACTAGGAGCCGTTTTTGAGAGTGTAGGAAAGGCATATAAAGAATTGTTGGAGAATGGGAACACGAAAGGTAATGGAGTGGCAGTGAGAGATCTCTTTGATAGTTGTGGGTTGAAAGAAGCTACTGAGTTTGATGTCAAAGCTGGAGGGAAGTTATACCAAAATGGCATTTGAAAACTGGTAATCTTGGTTTAGAATCTTGGGATAGAAGGGAATGTATAGTACATTGGCAATGGAGTTGGATTAGATACTGATAGCGGAGTTTCATATCGATATCGCACCATAGCAATTTTCAAATGATCATATATTTCGGAATATCGTATTTCCTCATCTGTATTCCCAGTGCTTCTACTATATCTCGACAATCTATTAGACCGCCACTGCTCTCAAATTTCGGTCGTCATTGAGTCCAGGATGAGCTCCTTAAAAATGTTTAAAGACTCTTAGAAAATTGGCTCCATGAAAGTATCTACTACACAGTGAAACCTTAAACGAAGATTACTGAGAGGTATTCGATAAATACAACGCAGTATTGTCGGTGACAATAGTTTATTGGGAAGTCTCTCAAGCTTTCGAAACTTTCTATCAGCAAAACATGTGTATCGATATTCCATCAGAGAAGGGCCTCCTTCAAAGATACACGAAAAAATACAAATAGAACCACCTACGGAAGACAAGGAAAATCATTAAATTTATTGAAAGAGCTCATTAAGAATTGAAGAAGTATTGAATGTATTAATTATGAACTTTGGCTATTTAAATGATAAGTCGGACTTCAATCCTTTTGACTTTTGAATCTCGAAGAAATTTCCCCAAGAACATAAAAATAAAATATCATAATTAGGATCCCCTATACAAAGCTGTCTTACAGTATATATAAAACATTTTTTTATTGATTGCTGGAAGTTCTTAGTAAATTTGATGGCTTTGTCATCTTCATCTGTATGAACAGTCCCTTTTCCCAAATCCGTTACGTATCATTACCATAATTTTTTTTCGAAGATTTGAAATCTTACCTATGCTACATTAATACAGAGCGCTTGCTCATCCTATCGCGGAGACTACTCCATACATCACCTAAATCTCAAGTATAGGAAATCGATTGAAGGTACAGACCCATTAAGTCCGCGTAGCGCATGTACCTATCCAAAATATTCCTCAGGTAAGTTGCGACAACTCCTCTCTCACGGCTCGAATATCCATTCGTGCCGTTGGTAGTAACTCTAGCATCCCGGTGATTATCCACAGTACATACTCTTGGGGATATGTGCTTTTCCAGCAAAGTCGCCGTAGAGTCTTCATAAACTGTTCGGATTCCGTCGAGATTCTGCAGGAGCAGTTTGGATCATCGTTGTCAAAGCTTCCCCATAAATCCCATGATCCTCGGGATCCTTCACTAAGGACTACCAACAAGAACGCAAAGCAACAGCCCATCTGCCAGACATCTGCCTTAAGACTACTGTCTGTGTGGTTGACTTGTTCGGGCGCAAGATAATGATACGTGCTCTTGGAATAGTTCGTGGTTCCACCTTGCCTGAAGACTTTGCTCACACCTAAATCTGCAATTATCGGCCGGATCCCTCTGGTACTGTCATCGTAAAGCAGGATGTTATCTGGCTTTATATCCTTATGCTTTATCGAATATTCATGGAGGTAATCAAGTCCGTCCGCTAGCCCTTTCAACACCATCAGTACCTTTGTTTCTTTCATTATTGAACTCGATGCGAACCATGGACACGATTTTCGTCTCTGATTGTCCGTCTCATGAATAAACATCTCCAGCGTATATGGCGCCCAGGGCTGAGTAACCAGGTAAAAGGTATGGGGGTCGTCGTGTACTTGGTAGGCATCCATTAAGATGAGCAGGTTTGGATGTTTGCACCTAGCCAGTAGTCCCAACTCCTTCATTATCATACTCCGCTCCTCTGAGGAGTGTACCTTTTGAAGCATCTTTACAGCAAAGACAGTGTTGTTTGTTGTGTTCACTGCTTTGTAGACTGTACCAAAGCTTCCCTTTGCCTGGGGGGTATTAAGGTCCACTTCATATGGCACCTTCTCCGCTTCCGTGAATGTGTGAACCGAGATCGGGTCGCGGTGGGCATTACAAATCTTTATAATTTTCTCAAAATTGTCCCTTTAGATTCATTAGCATTGACATGTTAAGGCTTTTGAAGGTAACTAACATAGAGGCGTGATAAGAATCTCGAAGCCTTTGATATGCATCTTCCCAGCTCGCAATCTTGTACAGTTCGAACTTTTCTTAGTTTCACGAGTTGTTCCTTGGCATCACTGATCATGGTTGGAAGGAAGAGGCTTTCGGTCAGCTCCTCCACTCGTGCCATCTTCGTTTTCATGAATGGCGTTTCTTCTTGTAGAGATCCTGTTTGAAATTGATTGGCCACGGGTGCTCGATTCCCGTCCATGTATGAGTACGGCCCTTGATCAAGACTGGCGATTGAGTCAAGCAGTGACATAACGTACGAAATTTCGCTTCTACATTCCTGCGACAAATCTTCTAGATCAAGCGTTAGATCAAGCGCCGAATTCCTTGTCTCAGCCCGGCCGGGGCAATGTTTGAGTGAAGAGCGACCTTCATGTTCCAGAGCGGTGGCCGTTAAGTACTGTTGATATTTCTCATTCAGCAGCTTACATAAACGTGCTAAATCTCGGACTGAGATACGCAGTACAGGATTTTCATATTTTGAGGTTCGAAAAAGAAGTCTTCGGCAGATTGAATCGAGGTCCTTGAACACAGAAGAGTCTGATAACGACATTGAAATACTTTAAAAAAGCGAACTTCGAAGATGAGTCAAAGGGATGGATTGATTTCGCGCACCATTAAAAACACTAGGAAAAGGAAAGTATTTATACACATACTTGAATACTCGTTGCGTTTTCCATTCCTTGTTGAAGGTATATTGCCGCCTGGTTCATCTATCAGCAAAGTACTAGTAAACGTACACCCATTCAAGATGAATACAATAGAGGAAGTCATAAAACCGGCAAGCCAAATTTTCCTCTGTTTCATATTCACGATTTTCATGCATATCATGCGGTCACTTAATACTCCAATGAGTACGCGATTTGCTTAAATCAATGACATGCCCAATGACAGCAAAAACATACTTATCACTATGCCCTGACTGCTTCTAGAACACAATAGAAACAAGATGCTAGCACGATCTCGGAACCCTGATTGGAGGTGGTATTGGCGCTGAGATTCGAGGTCGTACCTACAAGGTTCACAAATGAGTGTTTACCACGCGTGTGCACGTGTCTGCTAATTTCGGTACAGCCGTACCAAACTTCGGACTAAAGTTCCGTTCCGACGGAAGCTTGGGTTGTTAACCTTTTGTCTCTCCGGGAAGAGGATAGCTCAAAGGCAACCAGGTCGCAAAATGAAGTGATCAAGGGCCCATGCAACGAAACAACTCCAAATTGGGCACTACACGATTATTAGCTCAGTCAATCTGTTTGATTGCGGGTCAGTAAACAGTGAGCATCCAACGTCGATAGTGAATTTCATCCATTCATCTCAAAAATAGGGAGGTGAGCCGCCGATCCAAGTTGTATAATCTTTCAATCATGCAACTCTTTTTGTCCATCGCGCAGTCTGATCAATAGATGACCACGTACAGGTATCAAGTCGCAATCCATAATTGCTCAAGAATATTAAATAGGAATTCCCAGTGCGGGAAATTCATCAGAAAGTGCGCACTTCAAAGCTTTTGAAATAAACCGTTCAAAACAAAGAAGGTGTGTCACCTACATTTCAATGTTGTGTAAACATCCCAAGCCGCTAAAATTTACATTTGCCCCATATAACCCATCACAATCCTTGGAAAGTCTCGGCTATCCACGCTCCACCCCTTCATCACATAAGACATCACAGCACTTCTCAAAATTCCGTATCAAATCAACCAATCAAAACTTCGAGCTAGTGGTAGAATACAACATCTTATAATCTTCGAATCTATCGATTTATCTATATTCATTGAAGTAAGTTGTGTTGACTTCCCATCTAATACTGATGCACTGTCAATATACAGATAGTAGGTAGTGTTTTCAATCTTTCAGTAGATTTGAATGATTGGGCGTGTGGCTTCTCTTTTTTCCCGGGGTATGATCATCTTCCTAGTAGATTCATTTCCTCCAAAAGCAATTCTTACTAGCCCGCTAACTCATTGCTGACGTTCATCGGAAACTTTTCTCCAGCCACTTTTATCACATAATAATTACCATAGCTTAGCTCTTTAATCAATCTGTTCATAATTGGAAGCCTCAATATGATAGTTTCGGAAGTACGTCCGAGAATAGATGATAAAGTTTGTTTTGGGGGAATATGACGTGGATGCGTGTGCCTTGGGTTCATGGTGATTGTAGGACGCGCATGTGCATGCATGTGATGATATCCATCGTCGTGGGATGGTGGGATGGTGGGGTGTACGGATTAAAAGGAATTACTCGTAGTTATCACTCCATATTTGTCAAAGTGGAGGACAAAAGGAAACAAGATAATCTGGCAAGGTCGAGGTGGAGATGAGTGGGGGCCATATTGAGGCACAGATTTTGTTTTGCATGCACATGTTATGTTATGTTCGTGAATTTGCGAGGATGGGTAGAGCGGTGGAATATGCAGTGCGACTGGTGTCTAGATTCCAGTAGATGATAATGTTACACGACAGATATAAGGTTTTCAAGGTGCTGATCTGATCCGATCCCATTTGATATTGCGCAGGCTATCTATCGTATAGCAAAAGAAGAAAAAAACGTGTACTATGCTACAGCGCGGGAAAGAAACGTAGTGATATCAATCTATATAATTTCGGCACGCGTGGAAGAGAACCCTCAGATCAACATATACCTGACCAGATCTGTCAAGATAAACCATGTAAAGAAACTCCAAACTGCAGTACTCCCTGTCAGCACCATGGCATCTACGAACCATTTAATCCCGTCGTATCCTAATCGTCCAGCCTTTTGCAGTCATTAACACATCGCAATCGCCAATCGCCAATCGCCAATCGCCCGTCGCCCGTCGCCAGCCATACATGGAAAACAATCGCAGATGAAACAGCGAATGAAAGAAAACTCCATGACCCATTACCATAATCCCCTTTTATATAGTCCCAAATAAATAAAATAAAAATAACGAATCAAAACGAAACAAAGCACTTTTTCCCAATCCCCCATTCCTCGTCGTAACAGCACGTATAGAATTCTCTTAAGGCTATAGAACTCTCAAGCGGATATTTCCGGTTCTCTTCCATCATCTTCCATAGCGCTCGTGGCCTTTCCGAATCGACGACTTTTCAATAATGGACAGTTTTAGAGATCAAGCGAGTAGAATTAGATGCATGTTGAGTACTTAGGAATGGCACCTAAACCTTCCAAGACTGGCTTTGATGGAGTGAAGGGGATGGGATAAAAAATTCGGATGTGAGTGCAGTAGTGGTTGTGTTGAGCATGGTGGCATAACTTGAGATAACCGCAGTTGGTCCTATGTTGGAAAGCGGAGGGGGAGGCTATTGTTTGCAGCTCTCGAGTACTGATTGCGAGCTGATTGCAGATATAATAGAGTAATCATCATCGCTTTCCTAAATAAACAAGAGCCAATTAGCGTTGAAGACGGCAAGTCAATCTTCTGGGATATACGAACGTGGAGTAAGTAAATTCCAATTTGAGAGATAAGAGTGAAGAGTGTGCGAACTAAGAACAAACTGTTAGTAAATGAACAGAAAAAGAAAGTTCAGATGATATACGCACGTGACATTTATCTGATGATGATGAAGCAAATTGACAATTTCCTCCTCGGACTTTTTGTCCATGATAAAGAGTTCTGTAATCCAATATCTATGTAAGTCGAGAAGTTGTTCAACAGTGAACTCGATAGTTTGAGTCTCCATGTTAGCTCTGTAAGAAATTGTTGGTTGATGACTTGATTGATAGTAGTTATAAAGTTTTAGTGTCAAAAGCTATGAGGGTCGGGGGATGCGATGGATATAGAGCTTCGGGTGGCAAGTCCATATTAATATGCAAAGAGCCCTTGAACACCGGATAGACGAGAAGCGGAGATGGCAACTTCACGGTAAGACACAGGCAAGGCAAGCCTACAAGGCAAAACAGTCTCTTGCTTAATGCCACATCAAGGAATAAGCGATGAATAACAGGGCGGAACATGTTAAATCCTGGTCAAATAGCAGAATCGAGAAAAATGATTACCCGCTTAGGCACCCACCAATCAATATGAACACCGGTTGACGAAACTGATGTGGCTTGCATATACGTGGAGTTAGGTTGAGGGGGGAAGAATAGTTCGGATGATGTTACGAGAAATAGCATGGTCGGCCCTGAAGACTATCCAAAACCTTGCAGATAGATACATATACCATATCCATGGTGTCGGGTACCTTGAAGACCCAAGCAGTGGATCAGTTCGCGGCAGATGGCGTATTTGGTTGGAATCATAGATTCTAGATCAAATTGAGATAAAGTGGTCGTTTGAAGGCATTTTGGGGCGTAGGGGTAGCGTTCACAGAAGCGGTGAAGAGGCAATTTGAAAGAGATATAATTGACTTTGGGAAGTCTGTATTTACCTTTTCGCTCGTCCGGTAGATCTTCTAACTTCCCCGCTTGTAGCGGCAGAGAAGATTGGAAGCCGGGCAGGGGTAGCACTTCAAGGTATAAGTGCAAGAAAATGATGGAGTGAGATGGGTTTGTCTTTAATATATCGTTCGGATATTTCTTTATGTGGCTGAGTTGAGAGATATATCTAGGTTTTGAAGAATATGAACTAGGAATATGTTGAGCTTTAACGGCCTTGGCTATCAGCCACAAAAGATAAAAAGGGGTGAGCAGTGGGAAACTCATCATTGAGAAATGACAAGCATTTAAGCCAGGGTCAATAATACTTAATCGCAAATGAGAGAAACCGTTTGTCGTTAAACTTTTCTTTAAGCTTTCGAATCGGCTATTCCGCTTAAATGAGTTTGGGCGTTTTGACCACTCAATCGAAATTTGCGAGATGGTTCAGGTCACAAGTGGTGAATGAGGCAAATGGTTCACTACCGGGTCTTTCGGGTTAATTTCCGATAACGAGCCCCAGTCCTGTTACAGGTAGAGGGACCTTATGGTTACTGTGGTAGCTGTCTCTGTTTCTGTTCCCGGTCTGCTGTAAGACTCCTCCCATGTCTTGGAACCTGGAACGGATCAGCTCTTTGTCAGCTAACGTCGTATGCACTAAACATCCTAACAAAGAAGTAAATCCGAAAATTGAGCATGTAGGGTTTAGTTGATATCAAATCACATCGATGCCGGTAGTCAAGCGTTCAGCTCTAACCCCATAACCCACCAATCAATAGCCTGTTGTAATCTTTTAGTCTACTGCAATTCTTCTTTTGGATATCGCAGGTCCAGGTTTAACAGCATTAGGACGAGTGATATCTGTCACGAAAGGAGAATAAATCGGTTGATCTTCAAGAACCTCATCACCTTGTGAAGGTCTGTGCCAATCATACCAAGCATTGAGCCTATTGAAACGGTTATCAAAGCGCTTCAGCATGTAATAATGGATGTGATAATACAAATAAAACTGCTGTGCGGAGTTGCTACACCTCATACTTTTTCGGATCGAATATGAAATTCGTGTGGCATCCGATGCAACCCTAATAATTGACCCGAATTACAATTTGAGTATGGATCAGCAGATTCAATCGCCTCTAACGGCCATCTGCATTTGAAGGCATTGAACTCATGCAGCTACGGGTGAATGCATTGCTGAGTAGACGTTTGAGAAGCTGACCATGTGGAAAACACATGTCAGCAAGGGCTGGAAATTTCCAATGACTGCAAATAAATACACATTTGAGTTTGTGAAACTTACCCGACTATATCGTACCACTTTTAAATGTCTAAGATAAAGTCGCAACATTCCGGCTTCCCCGAACATACTTTTGTCTAACTTTTGAATATACACGCCCTATGCGCCAGCAATCAAGGGTAAGTCTCGCTTAGTGGTCTCCCATGTCAATGTCAAATATGCAAGACAAGTGCTGTTTATGTTGCAGATCATCATCATCAGACGGGAAATCAGACCAGCTATCATCTGAAACAAGAACTCAGTATGTGAGGATATGCTCTACCCTTCCCGTGTGATCCTTTGCTATTTCGGGAATGATACAGCGAGTCTGATTGTGATCGGCCTCGGTAGATACCTTTAAGTCAAGGTACCTTAGATACCTCTGAAGTATGTGCACGCCTCGACCACTCTGATTCATCTCGTTACGAGTATCCGGAATTCCGAGTAATCTAGTAAGGTTGACATTGACCAAAGGTAGGGGCTATCGGTTTGTGCCTTTGTTTTTGAGAATGGATTGCTAGGTAGGTAGGACACATGCGATATGGTAAGGTTACATCTTGGCTGTCTGCTCGCCCTGTAAACTTTGAATCGACAAGGTGAATCACCGAAGAATACGAAAGGCAGTAGTTATCTGGTCATAAGTCTCCAAAGCCCTGCCCTGGGCTCTGCTCTCTTGTTCGGGTATTCTTGATCATTCGTTTTTCTACAGGTATACCTTGTTGATTTTGATTGGATTACATTTAATATTATTCGTCAGAGGGTAATATATGGGGTACATGTATCTGAAAAGGGCATTGTTCGTAAAGTAAAGGTTGAGAAGAGTTGGTCGAAAAGATGATAGGATTTTCCCATAATCCTTCCATAATCCTTACCACCAAATCCCTTCAACCTTTTTGCTTCACGCCAATCATATAATTTACATCATCACCACATCGGACAACCTGCAGCGGGAGGGGCCTGCCGATACTGTTATTCTCAATATTTCTAACCTAAATAAGAAAGAGGGTATACCCGCTCATAGCTGTTTTGCTTTGGGGAATGCCTCTTCCCAGTTTCTAGGTTTGTCACTTTTATTTTAGTAATTGAAGAAGCAGGGCACATTTGCCTAGGGATTTCGATGCAAAGCATCTAGGATATAGGGGTTGTATGACGTCGATAAGTCTCGCAATACGCATGTTTCTGTTCGTAGAAACCTCCTTCAGCCCCTTATATCGGAGATTCCCTTTCGAGAATTCATCCAACATCGAACAATCACAAATATATATATATCAAGCGGTCAGAGAATAAGAGGTACATTGCGTATCGTTGATCGAATAAGAAGTCACATGCCTTACTCTTTACATTCAGGTCACATTCAAGGCACAGTGACATCCAAATGTGTTGCCCCCCTCCGCCTCATCCCTGACTATCACGCGATCACCTTCAATATGCAGGAAAAAGATGTGTTGTCGAAAAGAATTCGGAATATTCAATTTGCACTGGTGCTTTTTCATCTTCGCGCTCGTTGTGCGGAACATTATGGAGCCACTAGGGCGTCAATCTCGCCCACCATTACACTGCATTAGCTTGTTGTAAGGAAGATAATGATATCGTGCTGTGGTACCATTATATCATCCAACCGGAATTAAAGCCATTTGCTCTAATCATTAACCTCAAGCACCGCAGAGCATATTACTGAGGTAGCAATTGTCAAGGGACATAAATCTATCATTTCACATCACGGTACCTGGATGTCGGCAGTGAACCAATGGTATGACCATCTCCCCAAAATGACCCACGGTTTCGCGAACTTTATGCACGTCCTGGGTGGTCATTGGGTCAGATCTATCTACTAGGAAATTCTCTTCGCTGCAAACGCGAAAGATGTCAAACATATCCGGCTTACATCATAGGCAAGAAGCCTGGTGTTGAAGTTCCTCTTACTCAAACCAGAAATCACCAGTCAGATTCTTATCTACATCTAGGTCTAGGATTAGAGTCACCACAGGGAAAGATTCACATCTACGCCTCTTTGGTGCAGATTCTTTGCGTACTCGATGATGTGTGGATGCCCAGATGCTTGCGCATGACAAGAACCAATATATTCCAGTCTTCAGCGATTCCTCTTCCGCGTTTTGATGTGTGCAAAAGTCGATTCAATCATCCATGCGTACCCTAATCGAGATCGAAGCACCCAGCTATTTGTCGCACAACATAAGTATCCGCATTCCGGTCGCTGGGGAACCTGACATCTCATCTCACACAATTGGGCCTCCATCAACGAAACATACAAATCGGTTCCTTTACATAAGATATTAGGCTCTTCGCTGATCATATTCTAGCCTTACCTCGGTTATGACTCCAGTTTACATTCGCAGCCCAATATCTTGTATTCCATCGGGGACTCCCAGAATGTTTCCGGTGTAGCACTAAGAAACGGATCAGAAATTATTTCCTAGTCTGACTGTGTTCGCGGGTCACTTCGTGAACAGAAATAAGCATGTGCTCCCATGGACGACAGTGATTGAGTGGTTGTTGTGCAATTATTGGTGTCGCGAAGTATTATCAGAATCATAGGAAATATACTTACAAGTTAGATTTTCACTTCCTCTCTACGCCCCCAATCAATTTACTCCCAGTCATCATGCAGCCAGGCTTCTCATGGGCCAAATCAAGCTTTCACAGACTACCAGTTCCGAATGTGGGAGTGAATTTATGGAACCACATCATAGTAGTTCCTAGCAGCTCCCTCTGCCACTACCCAGGTATCGGGCTTTTCCGCTGACAGGGCTTTCTGAATATTGGAAGCCATCATCACGCAACAAATATACCAGTTCGTTCAGCAATCATTGACTCGAATTTCTGCATCGGGCCCTTGAATCCCAGGAACATTAACTGGCTATAATATGTCGACCAATTTAGGTTGGCAGCGGTAACGAAATGATCAGCCGACGCAACTTCTTAAGATATTGTCGAGTATCATATGTCGACTCTCGAGAATCAACCAGGTGCGAAGTCCCAGATACGATAATTTCCATTGGCGAATTTATGGAGCATAGCACATTCATACAAATTTGATTCAGCCATGCGACTGCCCGACCAGAAAGTTAAGATCGCTATGAAAGCCAACCACCACAAGAGAAAGTCCCATGACCAGGAACTAGGTAGATGCAAACCTAAAATCGACCAATGACACGAGATAGAGTGTCCCGGGAATGCCTACGTGGACTTGCATACACCTTGAATGATTTTGGCTCCTGCTCTCATATTGATAAAAAACGTGGGCATCATAATGATCTGCGTTTTCAATAATTGGACCAGGGTTTCTGCCTTTGATTCCTTGCAACGAGCCGACAAGTTCTACTTAATTCGAATGTCATGCATGTCTTCTTCCGTTTTTTCGGGGACCGACTTTCTGAGCATTGACAGGTTCAATAATCAAGGACTTTTAGAGCAATGTGGAGAGATCAATTCTCAAGAACCATTATGCCCCGCCTCACCCAAATCGGACTTTCAGGTAGCACGCGCTACCCGCTGTCCGCCCTTTCAGCTTGAATCTAGATTGGAACATTGCTCAGCCAGTCCACCAATGTACCGTGCCGTTCCGTGATTTGATGATGATGATGAAGGTAACTCCACGCCAAACAAAAGACATAAATTCCAAGCGAGTGGGACGGTAGTGAATTTTAATGGATACATTCGTCACTCAACGACCACATACTTGAGCATGGTTTAATCTGCATGACTGAAAGATATGGTTGTATACCATAACCAACGCCATGCGGGGACCTCAACTCGTTTTGGCGATCGCTGGGAACTTTGGCTTCAGCAAGGGTTTCGGAACCACCATCTGGTAAATTTCGGGTAATTGCGGGGGTCTTTGATGAGGAAGTATGGGTTCGAACAGGATTTGTTCACTTGATAGATGCACACCAAGTGCACATTGATATCATCGCTAAGCTACGCCACCCATGGGGACGGGAGTGATGATTGTATCGGTTATTTGAACGATATGCCTACTTCCATGAACTTTATAATATCATACTCGCGATACGAAGGTTTTGCAATTTGGCAAATAAAGCGAAGTCGTATGGCCAAACTCTCACGTTGACGAGTCCGGCTGGTAACTACACGACCCATTCCGAGATTCACATTTTCTTACAGTCCCACCCAGACACCGAGGATTAAGCACGGTCGGGTCATCATAAATTGTACCTCGTGACATCCTTCCACAATATGCAATCGTTAAACCCTTTCAGCTCATAGGAAAGTCCTTCTTACTAACCCTCAAGTCCCATGTTCTAGAACTCAAAAATCAATAGAGCAGTGGACCGAGGGCTTCTTTCCCCTAATATCACACCATTGCACAGTACGAGGTCTTGATTGCATATCAGTTATTCCGAAGCATGAACTATATCAACTTTTTACCAACACCATTTCTCCCATCCCTCAGATATTTCCATCACTAAAGCTGTTCCGACTTCGAGTAAACTCTCTATTAACTTCTTCGGATCAAACTGTCGCATTGCGCGAATCCAGCCTACCACACTTGAGCCACAGTACAAATTACCATTTCAACCCCGACGAAGCCGATTCATGGAAGAAATGGCATAGTATAATCTACATGAAAAATGATATACTCGCTGTGTAAACGTGAATCAAGAAAACATGCCTCCAGCCTCCTACCAACCGGCCGATTACCCAGCTTAAAGAGGTAGAATATCGCAATAAAAATACGAACTTAAAATACTTATGGTGTAAGAGCAATCACTATCCGCAACAGAACTATCTATTATACTCTCCCTTCCCGTTGTCCTTGAAATGCCTTGAAATTTGAGTGTCAAACGTGCCAACCGTTCGAGAAGCATTTGTCTGTCAAAAACTAGAATATCTCCCGGGAATGTTTGATTGAGAGAATGAAATTGTAACAGTTTCTCGGTGAAGATGTCTTCCTAATGTCAGTTTCCCCCAGTATCTCGATTGTATGTTGCGAGAATTACCGTATCACATAATCAGTAAAGGCAAGAATAAGTAGAGGACCAGGACTAAGCTTGCATTAACTCCACCTCCAGACCAACTATGTCATTGTAGAGATTTTTATGCTAAGCTCTAACTAGCAGCCAAACGCCTATTATACAGTATCATATGGAAATCGTTACAATTCTTCGTCAACATCCATGTCCTGTGGTGCGTGGCCATTTGCTCCGTTCTTTTCCTTTGGTGCAGAGGCCTCCTTATCAATCATCTGTCTCGAAACCGAGACAATGTTATCTTCGATAAGCTTTTGGCCAACATCTTCCAAGTGCTTCTTTGGATCAACCTTTCCAACATATCTAGTCTTCAATTGATCTTTTGTCATCTCAGTCTCTTCCTTGACACGCTTCTCATAGCCTTCGGCAAGTCCAACTAGCTTTTGTAATCGCTCGGTATTGCGAGTTCCCTCGACTCTGAAATCATCCATCTGCAGACCTTCGGTCCATACATGCTTGTGTAAATTCAGTAACATACTCTCTTCTAAGGCATTCTTGCGATAGTCGATTCCTATGCTGTAGTAATGCCTATTGAGACCGTGAATGAGCGCTTGGATAGAAGGTTTGTTGAGATGTCCCAAATTGGATGTACTCTGTCGAGGTTCTTGGCCGAGCATAAGTGATTGTGGGTTGATGAGTCGGAAAGCATCGATAACGACCTTTCCCTTCACGGATTGAATGGGGTCGACAACAACGGCAACAGCTCGAGGTGTCAATTGCTCGAATGATTGTTGAGTGTTGATATCGACAGATGAGAGCCAGCAGCCAAAACCGGGATGCGAATGGTACCAGCCAACAACGGTTTCCGGTCTGCGAGATATGATGTTAGAGCCTTCCGGATTTTAGACAAGGGAAAGGTATACGAACCGTCCTGTCTGTCTCAACATATCCATCATTTTTGTTTGGAACACCGGGTCTACTGCCTCGACACTGACACCTGTACCACTTTGGGGCATAGCAAATACATCCACAACTCGAACTGTGAAGTCGTCCACGAACTCTCCCAACATTAAACCCATAACTTCCATGGGTACACCAGCTCTGCCATGTCGCAACATCTTGAGTAGTGCCAACGAAGAGATATATACAGTTTCGGAGTTATCGATCAAACCTGGGTTGTCCTAAGAATTATGTTAGTTTACTTTCATAACAATCCTCGAGATAATCAAGCTCGCCGTGCTGGATTTTGGACATAGTATAGCTTACACCTCCACCTGGACTTCCGCCTGCCATAGGCCCGCCACTGGCCAATAACTGATTTAGTCTATCCATGGTGATTTGATCAATCTATGAGTAAATGAAAGAAGGGTATCTTGAGAAAATTGGATGATGAGGTTGAAAACGAAAAGTGTCAAGGTATTAAATGGTGTTGTGAAGCTCCAACTTAAGGCAGCTTAGAAACGCGCATGAAGTTCGTAAGGGTAAAGCCATTATGTAATCAACAACACATGACTCTTCAGCCTTGCGATATAGCCTCGACAGTGGCACTCATCCAATTAGCGATAGGAGTGTTTTTTAGTACATTCGGTCATCATTGCTTGACCCCTGCTATAAGCTCTCTCTCACCTTTTTATCTCCCACGGATACCTTTCCCATTTATTCTTTCTGCCTCGTCTCAAATAGCCCTTCAACAACCACAACTCTGTATGTAAATCTAACCCAACATCTTATTCAATTCAACAACAATTATCAACTATCCGATTGATCCTACACTTCGAGTTACTTCTTAGTGGTTACAATCACAAGCTCATCCAATATGTCGAATTCCTTCGCGCCTTTAGATCCGGTGTCGAATGGGCCAAGCACCAAAAAGAGGGTCGCATACTTTTACGATTCAGATGTCGGAAACTATGCTTATGTTGCAGGACATCCTATGAAGCCTCATAGAATACGTTTGGCGCATAGTTTGATTATGAATTATGGAGTTTACCAGAAAATGGAGATTTATGTGAGTTGTGATCGAGAACGCCCTTCTTCAAGATTGCTATGCCATCACTTACCCCATTTGCGAATGCAAATTTGAGGGCGAGCATCAAATGATTCAAGCAGAATTCATTTTAATAATGTACTGACGGTGCTTGACAGCGAGCAAAACCAGCAACCCGGCACGAAATGACCCAATTCCATACCGATGAATATATCGACTTTCTTCAGAGAGTTACTCCCGACAACATGGATTCTTTCGCTAAGGAACAAGGGAAATATAACGTCGGAGATGATTGCCCTGTCTTCGATGGACTGTTCGAGTTCTGTGGAATCAGCGCTGGTGGTAGTATGGAGGGTGCAGCTCGTCTAAATCGTTCAAAGTGCGATATTGCTATCAATTGGGCCGGAGGGCTACATCACGCAAAGAAAAGTGAAGCAAGTGGCTTCTGCTATGTCAATGGTAGGAATTCTCTTCTCCGTATTCATGATCTCGTGCTGATTTAGTTTCAGATATCGTTCTCGGCATAATCGAGCTCTTGCGCTTCAAGAAGCGAGTTCTCTATATTGATATCGATGTTCATCACGGTGACGGTGTCGAGGAAGCCTTCTATACGACAGATAGAGTGATGACAGTTTCATTCCACAAATATGGTGAATATTTCCCTGGGACTGGTGAACTACGAGATATTGGAGTTGGACAAGGCAAGAACTACGCAGTCAATTTCCCACTTCGTGACGGCATCGACGATGTCACCTATAAATCCATCTTTGAACCTGTTATCCAGAGTGTTATGGATTACTATCAACCAGAAGCGATCGTTCTTCAGTGTGGCGGGGACAGTCTTTCAGGCGATCGCTTGGGATGTTTCAATTTGAGCATGAGAGGCCACGCGAATTGTGTTCAATTTGTCAAAAGTTTTAACAAGCCCACTTTGGTGCTGGGAGGAGGTGGATATACCATGCGTAATGTCGCACGAACTTGGGCATTTGAGACTGGTGTTCTAGTTGGCAAGGAAATGGACCCCGTACTTCCTTACAACGAGTACTACGAGGTATGGTTCCTGCTGGATCTTTTTGAAAATATTCTAGGATTGACATATATATTTAGTATTACGGCCCTGATTACGAACTTGATGTTCGAGCTTCTAATATGGAGAACGCTAATTCCAAAGATTATCTTGAAAAGATCAAAATTCAAGTCATCGAGAATCTGAAGAGAACCGCTCATGCCCCATCTGTACAAATGCAAGATGTACCTCGTACTACCTTGACTGGAGCAACAGACGAAGACGATGATATTATGGCTGATGCTGATGAAGACGAAAACATGGATGTTCGTCATACCGAGCACCGAAATGATAAGCATGTGGCCCGGGATGATGAGTTCGATGAAGCCGATGAAGAAGAAGCAAATCTTGCAAATGGCGCATTTGCTCAGAATGGACAAGTAAAACAGCGCAACCGCACTTACTCCGATGTTGATATGGATAGTGGTGTTCCCACTCCCGAAATTGAAGTCCACGACGAGATTGAAGATGCACCAACAGCTGTCACCGAAGCGAACGCAAAAGTTAATGCAGAGCTCATGGAGCAGAAGACTCAAGATGCAGCAGCTACCGAAACCCTTGAAGCAGGCCCATCGAATGCCCCATCTCGCTCAAACTCACCTAAGCCAATTGTTGATGACGAAGGTGATATTGATATGGCAGAACCACTCGAAGCCACGACCGTAGTAACGGTTCAAGAAAAAGCCGAAAAATCACCTGTGCCCCCAACAGCCTCAGCGAAAGACCCCCCCAAGGCCAGTATTGCCACGGATATAGAAGCTGCCGCTAGTAGCGAGCAAATCGTGCCCGAAACAGCCATTCCTAGAGCAGACCCTGTTATACTAAAGCAAGAAAGCGACACTGAACGACAAGATGCCAATGTGACAGCAGAAGCAAGTAAGGAGACTGCCGAGCAGACTCAGTCATGACCAATCCAAGGACACTGATATTGTTCCAATTACGTCTGCTTCTAAATTATGGGGTTATTGGATTTCAAACGGCTTAGAATTTAACATTTTGTTCTATGCTCTTCTAGGCAAAAAAGTCTCTACATTGGGATACACACAATCTAAGGCGAACGGTAGTCCGATGAATTAATATATACAACAACGGACGCGTCTGGAAACTTGCGTTGTATGATGTCCTTTAGAGCGGTACTAATCTTGACGAACTTTGAGTCCGACAATCGGTCTTGAGTCTTCGCATAATTTCCTTTTGTAATTCTTCAGTCATATGTAGGAGGGATGGTAAACTGAGCAGGGCGTACATGGCGAACGAGACCAGGAATTTCACAAGGGCGTGGAATTCTCGCAGACTGATACTTTATGGAGATGGGATCCTTTCAGCTCAAGCTGTCTCTGTTTCCCCGGGCCCAACTGCCTCTACATGGAGAGTATACCAATACTTTGGTGTTATTAGGATTAAAGGGGATTTTAATATATTTGACTACGATTAAAGAAGCTATGAACTATTCATCGACTGCCAATGAAATTGTGAAGGAAAGCAATATTTTGGGGGTTTTGGTGTGAACAATTTGTACTTAGTCGTGAATGCGAGAAAGTTGACAAATGTGGACCATTAGAATAATAAATATTTACTCTTTAATAAGAATGACAAGTTTTCAGAATCATGCTGGTGTTGAGTCTTGACCTCACGAGGTAGAGGGAGAAATTCTGTGCCATTCACAATGTAAAGTGGATCCATATTTTTTTTTCGCTTATTTCAGATTAGGGTTTCCACTACCAGATGGGTTTTTTGCAATTCAACCTCGAAATAATACCGACCGACGACAACCTCTAATTCGACAAATTACATTTTCGACCCTTTCAGTATACCGAAAGCAATACCGTCGAGATGGCAAAGATTTCGTGAGTTTGCCTTTTTCACAATTATTACGGTCTGGTGGAGTCAATTTGTGGAGGGAATGCGCCGGAACTTCGATGAGGGGAAACGTCTGAAGAATAAGAAATTGGGAGAATTGAAGCTTGATTTTAAGGATGGCATTGGATTGTTGAGGCCATGCGGCAGGGGAATTAAATTTATAAGGATTGAAAACTAATGTGATGGTATTGATAGACGTGGAGCCCCTGGTGGCAAGCTTAAGATGACTCTCGGTCTCCCAGTGTGAGTTTTCACTCTAATTTTCACGCCCCGCAATCTGCGATATCGAACAGTTCGACCACGATATATTTCCTGATTATGCGAACCTACCCTTTCTCGAATTCGCAATACAATGAAGCGCAAATACTGACTAGAAAAATAGCGGAGCCGTCATGAACTGCTGCGACAACTCCGGTGCCCGTAACTTGTACATCATTTCCGTCAAGGGTATCGGTGCCCGTCTCAACCGTCTTCCAGCCGGTGGTGTCGGTGATATGGTTATGGCAACTGTCAAGAAGGGAAAGCCTGAATTGAGAAAAAAGGTTATGCCAGCTGTCATCGTTAGACAATCAAAGCCATGGAAGAGAACCGATGGTGTTTTCTTGTACTTCGAGGACAACGCCGGTGTTGTGAGTAGAGAATTTTCCTATACATTTATTTAGGCAAGGGTGCGGACGGAACACCCAAGCTGGGGCGATTAACATGATCGATAAACACGACTTGATGTATTGAATCTGGAGGACAAATTACGAAATCTGAGTGATGTGGATGAAATAATTGCTGACGAAATTTCCTACAGATTGTCAACCCCAAGGGAGAAATGAAGGGATCTGCCATCACTGGACCAGTCGGAAAGGAAGCTGCTGAGTTATGGCCAGTAAGTCA
The DNA here is from genome assembly GCA_004786145.1 of Botrytis paeoniae. Lineage (NCBI taxonomy): Eukaryota > Fungi > Ascomycota > Leotiomycetes > Helotiales > Sclerotiniaceae > Botrytis > Botrytis paeoniae. The sequence continues at coordinate 42,374 of PQXI01000016.1, read as the reverse complement.
CAACATTCTGCATCTTGTTATGTGAATTCCAGCGACTAACCAAGTATCAGCGTATTGCCTCCAACTCTGGTGTCGTCATGTAGAGGGCTGTTCTTTTTTCGGGGTTCACAATGTCAAATGGATGGAAGTCATGGATGAATGGAAGGGCGTTGCATCATTGCGTTAGGCCTACTTCACTTACATACACTAAGACTTGCCGGTCGATTATGAAAAATTGATTCAGCTTCCTACCAATGCTGCGAGATTTTGGACGAATTTGTGATGTGCTTATGATTATGGTTGGATTGGAAGAAAAGTTTGGTTGACACTCGGTCGATACGCGGATAAAGTTGGATGGACTGCAGGATGAAGCTCGAGAGGGGATATTATGGGGAATGAGCAAGTGCCACATTGGCTCAAGAAGCCTAGACGGAATACCGACACCAATGCAGTATCCAGAATCCAAGATTTACCCTTCCACGACTCCACTAAATTGCTCCAACGGATTATTGCAGTTTGCAAAACAGCTTGATTGAAAACATGTTGGCTGACCGCAAATCCCTACATTGAAATTATCTTATCAAAGGAACACCTAGTCACAGAACGAATATGGAAGCTATCAGTCAAGCTCTAGATCATTCGGGTACAGTATGTATTGCTGTGGTATATTGTGAAATCTGCTGCCAGTTTATATCTATCCCAAAACCTGCACTCCATCCAGTTCCTATGCCCATGCTCCTACCAACGCCATTAAACAACTCCCGCCCAGAACTGCCACAAAAGCTTCCCATCTTCTTCTTCCCTTGAGAATGCCATAACTCTTGTCACTCAAGAAGTCCTCGGCCAATAATTGTACCAATCCCGCAAATAACAATAATCCACTGCTAATAGCATTCATGAAACCCACCATCAAGAGCCCAGCCGCTGAATGCGGATCATACAAATTATGTATAATGAGGCCAATAGCCTGACCAATGGGCGTCGTAGTTCCGTATGCGAGAACCATGAGCCAGGGACGAGGAGAAGAGGAGGGGAAATTTATAGCGGCGATGCGAGATCCAAGGGCGAGTCCTTCAAAGGATTGGTGGAAGGCGATTGCGACTAGAAATACGACGAATGGAGGGCCAGTGGCTACGGAGATAGCCATGCCGATGAAGATGGAGTGGAAGAGGATGCCTGCTTCGAGGAGGAGACATTGCAGTATTTGCCGTTTCTGGGAATCTTCTGCTGAGACTGGGGAAGAAGAGCTGGTCTCTGGGTCGTGTGGGGAATATGTAGGAGCTTTTGTGAGGGGGTCATCCAGCTCATCGAGTTCGAGGTCAAGATCAGAATCGTCGTCTGAGATATTGTCGTCTTGATATTTCTTGCGCTCGGAGCTCTCGGTAGGTCCAGTTTGGGGTGTTGAAACAGGGAGGGGCGAGACTCCTGCCACGAGTCTTTCGGATTCACCCATATCTTCCAAGGCTATATCTTGCGGCCGACGATTCAGACCAATCTTTCCTAATCTGCCATTCGCTTGCTTCCCCTTTTTCTTAGCACTCCCGTTTCCTTGTGCTCCTTCATTCTCCCCTCCGGGCACAACGTCCCAATTTCCTCCATGTGAATGTGAATGGCCTGCCCCTCTAGTCGTTAAGAACATCTCTAGTCCTACAACTACTAGTGCACTGAACATTGCAACAAGTCCTGCTAGAGGATGATATCCATCGCTGAAAAAATAGGGCAGACATGGATCCGTTAAGGACATGAAAGCTGTTGGTAATAAATGCACGAATGCTGTAGCTATAAGAACTCCGGTTCCAAAATGTTGAGAGAGAAATATGAAACGATTCGGGCCTTCGGATTTCGAGGAACGGCGAGAAATCAGGGGAAATCCACATGCTGTGCGGGAAGTTATTAGATTGCACAAAGTGGGAAAGTGTAAATGTGGCATACCGATTGTACTCAGTACAAGTATTAGCACAAGCGCATATACATGTGCCGACGTATTATAAATACCCTTAACCCCCGAACCACACATGGGTTTCTCTGGAACTCCAGGTCCATCTTGTTGTTCTTGTCGTCGTGCTAATTCTGCCAAGAGATGAGATGTAGACCAGGACGAAACTAGGGATATTTGTTAGGTCGTTGTATATTAGGAAAATAGGAAAAGGAATTTACCATCACGATTAACGACCATCTTAAGGGTTGCAATGTTATAATTGTAATATGTATCGCAAAATCATTGTGGGTATGTGGGAAAAATAGAGGAAAGGTTGTCTTTTGGAATAATACGAGTACTTTTTGCTTTGGCGGAGTGAATGATGTTCCGAACGCTAGGGAGCGTTTCATCGTTTTGTCTGGGCAAGGGTAAGGGGTACGTACTTAGCTTCATCAAGAGGTGTTTTTGCCTGCGATGACAATCATCAATTCGAGTGGATTGATGTGCTTAATCGCAATGGAGTTTTCATTGCATATTTGTTGCAATGTTCATGGCGATTTTTTGGCCTTATGATTACAATTGCAATGCCTTGCTAAACACATGAGGCCATTCCATGAAGCAACCAAGGAAAGGACTGCATGGAGATGGGATCTATGTGGAAAGCATGCATCATATGAAGTCTACCTATGCGTTTAAATGCATCTGCCTTAATTACATCTCAAGCTCTCAGTACGAGAAATCAAGATCTGCTCCTGTGATTCGAACTAAGGTGCGGAAAGCTACTTAGGTATGGTTGAGGCAGGAGTGTTTGAAAGCCTCATTACTTGAAAAAGTCCATACATCTCAACCCCAAACCGATTCCAGCAGGCCTTTACGTTTGGATGCATACAAAACCGATACTATTTTGGTGGTGCTTCATGTGGCGATGATGCCAGGCATACTGAAGACGGGATGCAAGAACCGTCAGAACTGTTGTCTGATGTTATCTCTAAACCCGACTTCGCATTCTCACTTTTGAGATAAATGAGATATGTTATATCGTATGCTCTTTCTTATTTGGATTCGAGACAAGTGCTCGATCCAATGGATATCCACTACAAGTTTAGAGACTTGACTTTACCCCCCACCGCCGTCCTTCTTTCCACTAAATTCTTCTTCTTTCCTACAACCTTCTCCCCGTTGAGAGTATTAATCCTCATCAATAACAGTAATTACTTATCCAATACTCTCCAAACTCAATACAATCTTGTCAAGATTTTGCAACTCCTCCAAGGCATAGCTAAGTCCCTAAACTCCAGCACTTCAACAGTTCATGGTTCGGTCTTCAACCTCAGCCAAGTGAAGAGTCCAATCTATTATTTAGCAGCTTTCTATCTTCGTTTGGCAAAGTAAAGCATCACTTGTCTATTCGTTGTTATCTTTTATCTTTACGATTACTCGATTCCACGACATCAGCCACTCAAAAGTGAGACTCGGAAGACATGCTCGTATCTCAAATATTGCAGACAGCACCCTCAAAAATCTCTTGTTCTGCGAGCTATCTTCACTTCGATTGATTTTTGCCAATTTATTATTATCTCTTCACATCAAGGAACCCCCAAACTTCATTTCGTTATCATTCCATCAATTCACGATAACATTGCTGATCTTGCCAATACCTTACGGAAGCTAAGTGTCATCGCCTGGCCGAGAAAAACCCCGACATTTAAGCATTACCAGTTGCTTGAACACGTTGAGGTTTTGCCTGGGGCTTGAGCTCATATCTCGGAATTCGAAATTACAGTCTTGAAGAATGGCTGACAAACATCACAATGTCATAGAGGATGCAGACGCAACCGAGCTCAATGCAGACTTCAATGCTATTGAGCATGCATCCACCATAAGTGATTCCAATCATGAAGGTATGAGATCCGCCATTTCTGCTTTGGCAGATTGGAGCTGATGATGATATATACAGATAACACAACGATCGATGGCACCCCTGAAGTATTGGCGTCAGAAATGAATGCGGATACATCGGATGAAGATGCAAGTGCTTCAGGTGAAGACGAAGACAGTGAAAATACTCGAGCAGGCACAGGTATGTCTGAAAACGGTGAAGAGGGCGAGCGTCTTCGTGAAAATTTCCAGCAAATTGGTAGTCCTGATGATGTCCAACCTCAACCTGCCAGATCCAAACAGAAAAATTCTTCACTCGACGAAAAATACATGTCCTTCAGCAGTGGCTCACTCATCAAACTTTTGCGAAAGCCCGGTAACCTGTCTCCGAGAGAACTTGATTATATCGCAGGCCTCCTGAAGAGAAAAAAGGGTCCAGTGATTCATCATGTCATTGGGAAGAAAGTCCGCAGAAGTTATGGTTCTGGGAAAAAGAGATATCATCCAAAAAATCCTGCCGAGCTACTCGAACTTTTACGTTACACGCCATTACAAGCAGATCTTGGGAAGCCTAATTCTCAGGAAGAAGACAATCGTAGGTGGGCCGTGGTAGACTCCCAAACATTGCCTCGAATGGACACCAACAAAAAGGAGACTATATGCCCAGGACTATTTATGCGACTCTTTGATCCGTCTAGTAAGTCCAGGTTAGACGATGCTCATCATGGCTTTCTTTCGGCAGCTTCGGCCTTGCCTCTCCGCACTAAAGAGGAACGCCAAGACTTTCTACGTTTTCATACCTACTGGAGATACCGAGGTCTTACTCAGGGTATTTCAGTCACAAGTCACTTAAGTATGCTTACGTCTGATCACATTTTACCGCGCTTCTATGGCACCCGGAAGAAGACTGAAATGATCTGTGCAAACCTGACTCTCATCAACGGCTATGCACAAATTACGGCTGGATTTCCAATCTTGCGAGTGACCGATGAAATGCGACATTACGAAGTGGTTTCCCTCTATGGTGACCAGGAGATTTACGGTATCAGCTTCTTCGAAAATGAATATCTTGTTCCATATTGTGTCGTTCCTGATGCCATCATCACCACTTACAAATGGCGAGATATTGAAAGTTGGATGAAGCAGAGCAAATGCAGCTATCAAGATTGGTACACGACATGGGCAGTTCCAGCATATCAAGCACATGAGAAGGCTCGTGTAGAGGCGCTTGTGGCGAACCCAGACATGTATGAAGAGGTCGAGTCCATTTTTGTCGATGATAAGACAATTGATGAGCTAGAGGCCTTGTTCTCTGCTCCTATTCAAAATCCACGAGCTCCTAGAGGATCTCAACGGCAAACCGAGGCAGAAAAAGTCGAAGCATCTGATTTTGATGAGAACCTTGATTCAAACGGCGTGGAGCGACGTTGGGTTCTTTACGGACAGTCCGGCGATGCAGCGACTTAAAGACCCGTATCTCTAAACCTAAGTACTTTCATTTTTGCGAATCGGCGATCGGCAATATCAAAAACATTTTCTATATTTGCACGGATGTAACGTGGGCCGTGGCATTTTAGAGCTGGACATATCATTGAATGGGGTTGATCTGGGGGTAACATTTATTTGAAGCTTTCCGCGAAAACATTTATTATGAACTAATCAAGTCAGTTGAGATGGGATATAATTACAAAATTAGCAGTCATTATTTACAAATGAACTTCATAATCATGCCAAAAGATCTTCTCGCTCAATCCCCATATTTCCATGCTCTGAAAGTAAGTCATCCGCGTGATGGAATAATTTCACAGATCCAGTGATCAATATTCTACATTGACCACAAATACAATCTGGTTCTTTCAGAATAGGGATATCTAATATCTTGTCGGAAAGCTTATCATCCGGAGTATGTAATCACTTCAGACCGTGATATTGTATGATGTGATTACGCATACATGAAGGAATTGCACGATGAATGTCGACTGCAAATTTTGCGATCGATTTTACCCTTTCTGTTCAAATTCCTAGCATCAAAAAGCTTAGCTACATATATGCAATTCTAGAATGCTGTGACACTCCTGATCTCGTCGACATCGACTTTATCATTTCATTGCGAAGGAGCTTGACAAATTAATATTTTCGTACCTTCCTTCCAATTTCCCAGTTGTACATACAAAAGTCGTGTCATTCATAAGATTGTCACAAGAAAGTAAAATGTTACGTTGTATTTAGCTCACGATAAATTACATCCCTCCTATTTATATGAACCCTAGCTGGTAGCACTCAGCCTTATTCTTACGTCAACGTGAAACTTTCTGCTAACCATTTTCAATGCGGCTACAACTCAAGCAAAGCATCGCCACATCCCCGCATCTTAACATCTCGGAAATATAAGAATTAAAACCTATTCTCCGCTCCATAAGTATTCTTTTTCTTCATCGCTGACTAAATTTTCTTCAATCCCCAGACTTGTAATTTCACTAGGCCTCGGTGAATGTCACCTTGAATCCTTCCCCTTTCTCGCTTAGTAAAGGTAGCAAAGCGAACCACTTGAATTTCATCCCGCAGTTCTTGGCACACATGAATGTGGCGTCTTATTATGGTGGATTCAACAAGAACTTCTGATTCCTTGTTTGAGGATTGCGACGGGCAAATTAAGCTTAGAGGAGCAGGAGTAAAAACACGTGAAGACAGCTGACTGCTGTGATTGCGCAATGTTGCTTATAATACAAGGGAAAGTTGGGCTTTGGCGGTGTACTTCTCGGCATAGATACTAGCATCGGAAAGTTCGATGAACAATTCTTTGGGCTTTTAGTGTCCCTTTGTTGTATGGATTTTCGGATAATGTTCGTTCTTTCAACAACATCTTTCAATCTCTTAACTTGGCGATTTTGAAGTCACTTAGCCTCGAATAGTCTTAGAAGACTAATCAATTCGCGAAAAATGGTAGTTTTTAAATAGCATAATGGGATAGATTTCTTAATGCCCCTTAAGGATCGGAAAGATTCGACATTATGATCAAAGGATTATTGTTCGGGTTCGACTCCAGATACTTTCTTCGAATTGTGCCTGATTTTCTGTTCCTGGGCTAAGCCTTATCATATTTCGAGCTGTTTTATCCCATAAAGTACTTTTGTTCAGCGATAATCTGTGTCATGGGCCAATGTATCGACATCAATAGATCTGAGTACTGTCATGAAGGATGTTTTCATATTCCTCTACATCCATGATGAGAAGTCTCATTTCGTTGACCTTCCTTCAAATCTCTCAGGATGTATATAGACTTCCAAATATTCCATCATTTCAACATCATTCTATTCTCATCAACATTCAAACATCTTTTTTCAGTCTCTTTATTCACATTCCTTTGTAACCAACTTACCACATACACTCCTTTTATTTAAACATTCTCTTCTTCCAACAATCTTTTCAGACCTTTCCAGAGTCCTTCTAGAACATTTCCGGTAGTATATACTCATCATTCAATATGTTCTCCAAAGCTTTCATCACCCTCCTTGCCATGGCATCGGTCTCCTTTGCAGCTCCAACTCCTATTGCAGAGCCCACAGCTGAGAACCTTGTCGAGCGAGCTGTCGCTTACAAGATGTTCACCGGTAATGGATCCAACTGGCCTGCTATTTCCGCATGGACTACCTTTGATACCATGTATGTTCTCTTATTTACCCGTGAAACTAATTACTTTATGCTAATATAAAATTCTAGGTGGGCCAACTCCCAAGCCGTCATGACTATCTCCTGCAAGCAATTCGGCGGTGCTGCCAACAACTCTCCCGCTGAAATAGCTAACATCAAGTCCGCCATTACTTCAGTTGCCGCTTCTTCCGGTGTCGACTCCCGATTCATCCTTGCAATCGTCATGCAAGAATCTGGGGGCTGTGTTCGCGCTCCCTCTACAGCCGGACAGGTCTTCAACCCTGGACTCATGCAAGACCACAACGGTGCACACAGCTGCAACATGAACGGCAACCCAATAAGCCCATGTCCAGCTGCCACCATCACCGGCATGGTTAATGATGGAACAATTGGTACCTATGGTGTCGTAGGTGGTGGTGACGGATTGCAACAATGCCTGACCCAGAGTGGATCCCCAAAGACCGCTCAAGGTGCTTATGCTGCAGCTAGAATCTACAACTCCGGAACATATGTCAAGGGAACCGATCTTGGCGCGCCACTTTGGGGTACTAGCTGTTATGCTAGCGATGTTGCAAACAGACTTTTGGGATGGGCCGCTCCAGTCACTCCTTGCGTTCTCCCCAACCCAGTTCACTAAGCGGTTCGCATTATAAACTTGGGTGTCCGGATAATATCTTGATACCTATGAAAAGATTTGTTTGGAATATCTGGTACTGTAGTTCAGTATCCGGATTCTTTTGGATTTTGGCGGAAGGCTTTTTGCATAGATTTTCCTTTGTTTTTGTTTTTGTTTGTACTTCTAGATCGAGCCTGGATTCTGTTTGAATTTTTTGCATTTTTTTATTATAATTCCTAGAATGGGAATGAGTCGGGACGGAAAAGCTGCTTTCGGGGCATATAAACCTATATCATAGATATCCTCTGCAAGAATTATCATGTTTGATTTCATCCTCATTTGCTGCTTTATATACATCTTACTACAATAGAATAGACAGCACATATAGAGATAAATATGGATTTTATAGCATGTTGTTACTTTCACTCTGCTTTGACAGCGCCAATCGACTTTGTCTAGTGCAAGCTTTGCAAGGTGGGCTAGAATGGTATGACATTGAATGACAGGAGGTTCCAATAATACATTTGTATGACTAATTCGCGAACAGAAAGCTCTAGTTGTCCAGCTGGAATGCATGACATTCTCAGCGCAAACCCTCAATTATACCCTCTGAAGATTCTTAGTCAGTCTTATGGTCATCTCAATTTCACAACCAGCATTCTCAGACATGTTTTGAACGTTTGAAATTTATAAATTCCTGCCGCAAATCTCACCCGCACAGCCAACCCAAGATGATAATCTGGTAACACGAAACATATGTACACTCTGAAGCTTCGCCATGGAAAAATTACGCATCGCTAATACCGAGGATTTAATCGGAATCCTCCCCGTTTGCCAGTTCCACCAGTCCTGGTTTCCTTCCATAAAAGACGACCCTAGGTTTTATCAGCCCCATTCCTCTAAAAACACATAATGATTATACAAGCTAACAAAGAAATACAAAACTCACACATCAACATAATAATTGATCCTCTTATTTTGGAGATCCTTCCTGACACCCACTAACAAAATTTCTACCTGTTCGGGAGTCCACCCCAACCCCACCGTCAAATTCCTCATTGTCATCCCTTCAATACCATCCAACAAATTCTGCTGCGTCCACATTGCTAGCAACCTTTCCTTCTCCCCTCCGACCCACGGATTACACGGCCAAAAGAAATGTTTCTCAACGATATCCACGAACCCCGCCTCGGCCATCCATTTTCCGTAGTGTCTTGAATTTGTTACTTTACGCCCGCGACGCTCGGCGGCGAGACATGATACTCGAACCCATTCTTCAAGAGCGGTGCCGTTGATAGAAGAGTCAATACTTACTATAGGCATTTGCGGGTCTTGCATCTCAAAGTAACCGCCAGGACGAAGGGAGTCGTAGGCAGAATTTATTACGCCGGCGGGATCGCTGAAACAACAGACCATGGCCCGACCGTGGATATAGTCGAATATTTGGGAGTAGTTCCAGGGCTCTTCTGCGTCGTTTACCTCGAAACTACAGTTTGGAGGTACACTGGAGACGATTGTTAGTATCGGATGTGGAGTTTTAGATTGGTATAGTGCGTTACTAGATCGGTTGAATTGGACTGAGATCTGTGCCTATTACTTGCGCTGAAGGATATTTCTGGGCTAGAAATGAGAAAATTTGAGTTAGGGGCTTTCATCATTAACAACATATTGAATAGGTGGGTGTAAAATGGCCTTACCAAACTCTGTTGCCCACAAGCCAGTTCCAGTCCCAATATCTAAAACATTGTGGAGCTCAGAGGGAAGAGGAGCAAGATGTAATACTCCATCAAACAACAAAGAGAACAAGTGATGTTGCAGATCTGAGATCATTAACTAATGCAACTACATTAATCACACGATATGTCATGTCATAGTTGACTTACTCAATCTCTCTTGCTCGGCATCATCATTAGGGAGAATATACTCTAAACACGTATCAGCTACTGCACAGGCAAAATCATTGTGTAGTCCGTTCAAACTCACTTCCCGAATTATATGCGTGATATGTCCGGCCATTTTCCTCTACATATTCGTACACACTTTCTCGTATAGAAGCCGTAGAACTTCTATATCAAGTATCAGCTCCTATATTGTGCTAATTGAATTATGAATAGAAAACTCTGCCCACATGAATGAATCACCCATGGTAGAATCTGCATCACTACTATTTGAAGACTAATCGTGTATTAGTCTTGATATCATACATCAATATTTTGCTGCTCACCTGTACAGAATCTACCTCCAATCCCGGTGCATCGGCTATTTGTGGTTCTGTTGCTGCACTACCATGGTAGCCATATGAGGACGTGTGAATGTTAGTCGTCACATTTTGATTGGAATGTATGTTGGTAGATGGGATGTGCTCTGTTAAATCCAAGTTGGTCAACGATACCGCATCCACACCAGCTTCATTTAGCCCCGGGATGGCTTCCTGGATATTCGAGGAGTTTGACATCAGATCCAACTGTTCACCTTTAGTATTGTTCATCGATCGGAATTGTTGACATGAATCTAGATCCGCACTTGACCCTTCCATATCTTTCAAAAAATACAAAAATCAGGACGTTATATCTTTAAGCCTTATCAGATACGCTTATATGAATGATCGTGTGCAAAAGATCTCCGAGATGTCAACGGTCTCTTTAACGGCCGGTGCAATCGTACCGATAAAGTATCCAAGTAAATCAGCTAACCAAAATCCATGAGATATATTCCCCGTTAAGCTCTCGTGCTAATCTGTTCTTCAATCAACAGCTGTCAAACCCGCTCGAAATAAGCATAAAGCGGAGGGATTTTCGGCGGTTGCTATTTACGGGTTAATGAACCGCTAATCCTTGCTTAACCTTATACAGCCAATGGCAGCCAATGAGACCCTACTCCTCTACGTGCTTGCCCTGTTATCAGTCCCTGCAGCTAGTTGTATAAATCTTTATGTTATCCTTGGGCTACGAGATGTGCTTACACGACCTTTAGAGGGCTCATCTCGAGCAGTCTAGGAATGGAGCAAGGGGTATGGGGCGTACATGGACCACCCCAGCAACGAGCTTTCAGGAATATCGTAGGTGTGTGTTTATCAGGTCTTCGTTATAATTGTGTGTTTTTCCACGGAATGACCAACAAACGCGTTCCCAAAACTACCATCTCGCCATCCACTCGAGAGTTGCTATCTCATCTATCCCACGAATGGTTTTGATCATCAATTCCACAAAATATATCAGACATTAAAGGGTGTTTGTCGCCTGAAGTATTCAAGAGAGTACGATATATATGAAAGTTCATTCCAAATTGCACCTTCACAATCCTGCGGTGAATATGGGACGACAACCGAACGACAAGCAAACGAAGCGAAAAGTTTCACAGGGGAAAGGAATGTCTCGAAGATTTATACAAGTACTATGAAGCCATATTTTATAACCTTTGGAACTTCACAAAACATCAAAATAAACCGGCGGATCAACAAATTATAGTAGTTGAGTATTTAAAATCTAAAAATATATACAGGAGAAGCTTAAGCTTTTAAATTTGTACATCGCCCACCAGTTCTCGTCAACTTTCATTAAGCAGGATGTAAAACCATGACTATCATGCCATTTACTCGTCAACCATGACCCTTTTGCACAATCTAGTAGACTGTCATTGGGAAAGAGTCAAAGTCGTAGATCCAACTATCAATTGAAGCTTGGTCGTATTCGCAAGCCATGGTAGTTCCGTTGTTAGACCACATTGGTCTCAATGGCCAGGCGCAAATTTGTTGTTCCTCTCCCTCAAACTCACCTTGGAGAACTGTGGCATTGAGAGTAGTAGGTGTTTTGCCATTCTCGACCCAGTCGATCAAAACAGCGAGATTGGTTTGAGGGAATGGTCCGTTTGGCTGATACGGGTTGGTAGCACAATGGGCTGCTCCGGGAACCAGGAAAAGACGGTACCAGTCGCCGAGTGCCTCAGTACTCTCATTGAAACTCATGTTGGGATACATGACAGAGCGAACGGACTCGTGATAACGGACAGATGAGGCGGTAGGGATACTGTTGTCTGATTCACCATGGAAGTGAAGAACCTTACCACCTGCTGCTTGGAATGGGGTGAGGTCGGGCCAAGTGGTTTGCAATGTATCTTCATACAGTTGCCATCCGGTGTACATCCAGTCTCTAAGGGTGTCGTAGGTGACGTTGTCGAAGGTACCGGCATCAAAGGTAGAGGCATCGAGAAGTTCAATAAAGCGTACTGGGAACTCAGATCCAAGCGAGCTGATAGACAACTCCCAGCTGTTGGTCTCATCATTGTATGTGGTGGCAGCATCAACAAAAGTTGCAGCTGGCTGATAGGATAAATAAGCCCTGCGACCTTGACTGTCGAGGAGACCATCGATAATCTTAGCAGCGACTGCAATACCTTCAGCCGAAATAGTACCATTTTGTGCTGGAAGAGCGGGTGTAGGGTTAAATGGGTTTGTAGAAGCGGGGGCTGCAGCACATGAATATGCCTCACCAAGTGTGGAGTTCAGATCGAAGTTTAATTTGCAAAGATCTGTACGGGCAACAACACCATCTGTCTTGCCATCCATAGGGTCACAAGCAGCGATTGTAAGGTTCGCAATCATATCCAGCTCACAGGGTGGTGGGTAGTAACCAAGGGTTTTTTGAACCACGTTGGAGTAAAGATGTTGAACTTGTTGGTGGGCAAATCGCATGGCTGGAGCACCTGTGATGGCACCATCCCATTGATCAGCGTAGCGTTGAACTTGACTCCATCCTTCACGTCCACCTTCGGAGCATCCCTAAGATAGTCAATAATTAAGTTCTCGATAGAGAAGTGACACAGGAAAACATACTTGGTAGTAAGAATAAAGCTTGTTGTCTCCCATGCCGAACACGTTCTTTGTGAACTGTTTTCCGATCAAGCTCAATTCGTGGTGGGCTTGATAGCCGAACATGAAAAGGGAGTCATGGTTGGCAGTGCCATTGACAAGGGGAAAAGCGGTGTCGAAATTGTTAGTGAATCCTCCAAAGCCTCCGTCTGTGATACCAGCACTGGCACCATAGATAATACCACCAGGAAGTGATTGGTCTTGAGAATTGATCGCATAACCACCACCTCCAGTGGACAAGTAGCGACCCTGGAAGTTGGCTGGGGCAGGCAACCAATACTGGACAAGTACTGAATCCTCTCTTCCAGTGTGAGAATAGGTGAAAGTTACATTACAGTAACTGATTGTCGCGTCCGGGAAGAAGAAATTGCCAGTAGTAGTAGTGTTGGAGACTGCGTTAGCCGTGACGGATGCAGAGTTGAGAGTGACAGCAAGGCCAATAGTAGCAGGGTCAGGAAGGGATTGTTGGATGTAGGAAGTTGTGCAGATATCACTGAGAGTAGAACTTGCTGCGGCATTAACAATGCCAGCGGATGCAGCAGCAGTGACTGCCAAGGTAGAAGAACGCATGGCGACTTATTGATATCTAGAGAACGGAGAAATAGGATATCACTGGCGAGTGAAAGGCTGATGAGAAAAGAAAGATCCTATGGGAAGAGGAAATACTTCAGATATATACTTGGTGTCCCATCGGACTTTGCCAGGGTTTCGAGATAGAGCTAGAGCCATGTATATTGACACTTGAGATAATTGGAATATTTCCCCTGCAGTAAAATCTTCAGGGTCAATGCATCCTACCGTCTATGGGTGACGTAAAAGGAAAAGGGGTCTCCTTCTTGTCACATCAATATCGGGCGGAAATAAACCAGATGAGGTATGGGAGAAGTCAGAACCCATGTTCGAAATTGTATATTGACTAGCAGGGTGCCTGCCACGATCGGTCCCCACAATGCTTGCACAGGGCTTCCTCTTTGGCGTGGACTGCAGTAAACAGATAAATTGCGAACTATTCATCATCTTGTACTGTTTCGAAACAACACCCAAAAATCGATTTCTTCGGAAGTATGTAGTCATTGAAACACCCTAGACCATGTCGGGAACCGGAAGATAGGATTGTTGTAAATAATAGTACAAGGCGTGGAAGGTATAGATTGTTGAAGAAAAAACATAAGTTGGTGAATGCTAAGATTGAAGTTGACCTTTCCGAGTTCATCAAAGCTCAAGATTAAACCCACATTTTTTGTCAGTAACTTTTTGAAAATGGTTACCGGCGGGAGCTATGGGGCTCAAGACTTACGCCTCCAGTTCCATGCCAAGGGTGGTGAGCCAGAGAAGTACCGAAGTATGGGGATATGTAAGGGGGATATGAAAGGTTGGTAGATAGCCGAGGTGACCGATTGTGTTTTTTGTTCTCCTTCTCCTTCTCTTTGTTATACGGCCAAAAGTGCACTGGGATTATTCAGCACATTAATCAAATCTATCGTAGTATCGTTGGACCTCCAATTACTTCCCATCTCCCAAAGAGACTTGCTTCTGTCCTAAGCTGGGTAAAAGAATCGTCCGGGAATCGGGTTTGAAACATCAGAAGAATTACATAATTGTGTTAACGGCGCTTGTCTGAATATCGGTAGTGTGTTGCAGATTTTGGAATTTGCCAAGATTTGCACCATGTTATGATATTAGATATAATTGAAGGACTAGGTCGATATCATCTATGGATAACTGGATCGGTGGACCTTGGCCGCCAATTGCCATTACATAGTTAAAAATTGCATATGGGACCAAGAAAAGACGCGCGTGCAAGTTCAACCCAGACATGGGGATTCAGGAAGTCTGTTTAAACTCAGAAACAAAGCTAGGCAGGTGGAAATTCGGTGCACAATCTTTTTGGTGATGATAGAGAAAGGCCCGAATCATTCTAATGCCATTTGCAGTATAACTGTGAACTGTGAACTTGGAAGTCGATGGTGGTCGGATACCAGTGCTGAACTACGGAGTACAGGATTTTTTGGGCTTGGACAACGTTCGTTGTGACACCTGCCTAGGTAGGTAGGTTTTGTAAAGCTGTAGCGATGCAAATGTCTTTTTGGTTGATACTCGTAGCCACGATCTACTGCTGAGCTTGGCAGAGCTATAATTCTCGGTCCCGAACGAGGAAATGGGTTGGCCATGGATTGCGTATTAAGGTGTCTATGCCACCCTTGATCGAAATTATACGGTTACACCTTTTTCTTCCTCGTTTTTGACTGCCGACGAGAATGGGGGTTAAAGGATTAACCTTATAGGTAATAATGTGGAATTCTACTTAGTCTCTCGGAACCGAAAAAGTTCGAGGAGGATGGAGATGTTCTGGCTGAAATCTGGCAGCCATAGGAGTTGAAGCCGTGGCTCAATTTGTGGCTTAAAAATTTAGCAGCTAGAAGGTTACCTAGGTAATTATTGAGAGCACAGTATCCAAATTACACTTTGTTGACATTTTTATCATGAGCAAGTAAACATCAAAGAGTGAAGCTTTATTTCGCTTTTCACTACTTAGTCATTCCTGTTTCGTCTCCTTCTTCAACATCACTTATACAGCACCTTCCATCAAAAGCAGTCATTCAGATTCCACTTCAGACTTATCTAATATCCATTGTTGCTACTTAGGTAGCCTTTTAATATTTCCACCCTCAAAACTTATTTCGAGAAGCTAATGATCTTTTTCAAAAAAAATTCAGAATCGATTTGGGTGCGCCGATATGAGCTGCTTGTTCGACTGATATTGATTGATTTGGAATGGAATTCAGGCAAAGATTTACACACCGAAGCACAAAGAAGACATCTGCTACATGCAAGTATCTCTATCCATCTACATGGAATGGAAGAATGCATGCGTAAGAATACCTCCTGCTACCCTTATAGTCTTACTTTATAGATCATTTTACGATAATATACGGGCTGGGGATCTTTTCAAGAGAAGGCTTAGGAAGTTGTCCTCATAGCAAGTAAGTGCATGCTATCGACGCTTCTTTTAGCTTCAAGATCAATTCGATGACCGCTCAGATCATGTTAGGTTTATGTTGACTCACATATTCAGTGAAGGTTCTTTGGACGACGTTGATCATTGATTTGATGCAAATCGTGCTGTATCTTCTAAACTTTATTCAAAGCGATCTATCTTCTAGGTATCCAAGATCTTAGGTGTTTCCCAATTATACTCATTGTGGCCCATGAGATTTTGTTCGACTATTCAGTTAGTGAATCCAATCTCCTCAATTATCACTTCCTTGTTATCTCGACTTTGAGATCAAGTTTGAACTCATGCGCGGTAAAGCGGGCTACATCACTAGCACTATGATTATTTCATCGAACGTTCGCACCTCTCATCTTTCCTGCCGTAACTGGCAAGGCCTATAGAAGATCATTGGTAGTCTATTCTTCGACGTCATCGTCCTAGCTTTCTATACCGAGTATAACAATCCGACGTCACCTTCACTGGAACTGTCTTCAGCGTAATCAATAGCCTAAAATTATAGGTAGTCTACCAGATACCACATTTACCGCTTCACCGACCAGTTTTCAAAGCAACCATTAATCTCTAGAATTTCATCGCCACAAATATTCACCACAAAGCCAATTTTGAAGTTCCTTATTGTTTAAAAATGGGCTTGATTCAAGGTATCAGAAAATCTGGTGTATTCTGCGGCGATGGCAGGTGTCAACAATCATTCTAATGCTTTAAGTCCTGCTCCAATGTATTCCTAAGAATCTAACATATGAGTCAATGCGTGCTATACGAGTAGGATCTAAAGCTCTCTAGTACGCATGCGGATATATAATGCGTAAGTATTTACTCCTCTGTTAGAATACGTTCAATCGTTTTCTTCGATAGAGAGGTGCGTCAAGTTCATCTACATTACTGAGAACCTCCATCAAATGAACTAAAAAGAAAAAAAAAGCTAACTACCCAAAAATGCAGCATGGAATCCACACAACTTATATACTCTTATCATTCCTCGACTAGATAAGCAGCAAAAGAAGTATCTCCCGAATATCGAGATGAACCTTGCAGTATATTTAAGTTCGGACGAGACTTCCCGCAAAATCCGAATGAAATTTCTTGCCCACCTGCAAATATAAGATGCGCAAGGTCCGATGAAACCTTAAATGCAACTTTAATCAGAACCTTAATTAGGTTTGAAAAGGGGCTCAGAGTAACCTTAAATGGAACGAGCTTTAAACAAAACTTTAAATACGAGTTAATATCTGAATGAGATTTGTACAGTGATGGAAGGGAATCTTCGGACGGAATTATGAGGAAAATTTGAGGTAGGTTACAAGTGTAGGAACGCGTTGTTCTTGAGCTACCTTGATTGAATGATGTGTGTAGATTTGTAAGTTTGGATGAGAGTTGTAAAGTTTTCAAGTACATGTGCGACGAGAGAAGCGATACAAAAAATAGTGAGGTTAAAGGGATATTCATAGAAATTGTACACTTGTATGATAAGATATCAAGGCATCGTGCAGCAGACAAATTTCACACATTAAGACCAATTTATCTTAACAAAATTATAACATTAACATAACATCATTTAAGTTATACACCGTCTCTCCAAATAAACTAGGTGCCGTCAAAATTCATCCACCTAATTAAACCCCAAGAAATCTGTGGTACAAGTAACATCCAACGCGGTCTCGTTAACGTTAAGACAATAAGCCTCATCTACACCTTTAGGACTCAAGACGTTGATGCCACTCGCGACAATGTTGTTACAAACTAACTCGCTCGAACAAGCAAATGTACCAATCTGTGGTTGGTATTTAGTGCTAGTTTTTCCGGTGAAGTTTCTGAAAATGATATCGGTGATGGTGAGAGGAGAGGGGAATTCGAGACAGAGGGTTAGGTTCTTTTGACCGTAGCATTGGTCGACCTCGATGGCGTAATCAACGTTATCGATGTACATTGTGTCGTAAGTGATGTTGTTTACTCTGCCAGATCCTCCGCCTCCTATGAGTGTGTTAGTTGTGTAATTGGTAGGTGAGAGTAGGGGAATGTTCTTACCTTGGAGATCACCACTGAGAGCCGATGCGGTGTTTGGCCAAACCTTGATACGTGCACCATCGGTGGCGTTGTGCAATGAGGTGTTGTAGACGTATACATTTTCGACGATATCAAATTCTCCAGCATATTGACCGAGGGATCCAACGGAGATTCCGTGAGAACCATTGCAGAAAAGGTTTTGAACTAAGATGTTGGTGCTGTTGGGCTTGAAAGAAACACAATCTAGAATTTGATTAGCAAGGTTTCAAAGTCCGGAAGGAAGGGTACTTACCATCTCCATTGTTGATGACAGAGTTCTGGATAACAATGTTATCACTTCTGTATGTATCCCACCCATCAGTGTTCTTTGCAAGGTTTTTGCTCGTGCTTCCACCGGCAATGTTGATATTGTTGTATACAACATTGCTTGAATTTGCAATGAAGTTGTAGTACTCTGGTGAATAACGTAGAACCAAATCGCTCAAGATAGAGTCCTTGAGTCCATCAATTCCGATAAGGACTGGTCTGAGTGTGTAGATGTCATTGGCGTAAAGATCGTACCAGACTTGGCCATTTCCATTGAGGGTACCACCACCATACATGAAGACGTCCTCTCCTCCAAGTTTGAAGAATGAGGTGACATTTTGGAAGACGAATGGGAAGGCATTGGCTTGCCAATAATCCGTATCGTCTGAGAAGAGGATTTCACCCTGAATATCTGCAAGAGTCATTAGTATATAAAAAAAATGCATTGATTGGCGTAGTATTGGAAATTGCATACCGAGATCAATGTGCTTAAGGAAAGTCCAGTCCATTGCTGTGCCAATCAAGTATGTCACACCTTCACTGAAAATTACATGACCACCGTTGTTACACTCCTGAAGTGCGCTCATAATGGCTGGAGAGTCATCCGTTCCATTGCCGGAACTCTTGACATAGCATGTCTTAGTTCTGGCTGGCGGAGAAGGTATAGGTGTATGTGGACTCTTGGGATGGCATTGTACGTTTGGCCTTGATGATGTGTGCTTTGGGTGGCCTCTACGAGTGAGCGCTCGATCCCATGAAGCGTCTTGCAATGTAGGGTTTGCAACTGCAACTGCAGCGGAAGCAATTGAAAGAACGGAGCTCAATTGAAAATGCATCTTGAAGTACGAAACGGATATTTCAGTTGCCCAAGTAATTGAAGAAGTAGCTTGGCAGTTTCCATAGCTATGCTCGGGATCTGGTAGGACTTATATACAGCCCTGCCTCCAAATTAAATTGAGCATGAAAACCCTCCATATTACTTTCAGGGGAATTAAGGAGATTCTATTTCTCCGGACTTGTTCCCTTGGCTTGGGTTCGGTGACGAAGACGGTGAGCTCATGATTGGAGCATAAGCCTGTTATTTCATCCCATCTTTGAGAAAATGTGGAGATAATCTCGTCCCCAGATTATCAAAGGAAAACATGGGGGAATGAAACCCCGCATTAATTTGTAGCCCATATAATTTTGAATAAGTTGTATTGGTTCATTTTGATTTTTCAGGTACAAGAAAGTTTCATCCTTGTTTTGAGCTCTCTCTGCACTTGATTATTGGTGGAACTCAATAACTTCTTCCGACCGGTGAGCTGTACCCTTGCGGAAGATCTATCAGTCAATGCTACCGGCCGTGGTCGGTCTCAGAAAGTGTCACTTCTATTTATTATGGTTCTGGATATTATTCGGAACCTCGGACGATATATACTGAAAGTGAAGGGTGGAGATTGAAATCCACAAAGGGACCGAAGCGCTGATCGTGCGAATTGTCACGTGACTATCCGGGCATTATGTATTCCATACTGCCTTTTGTCATCATAATTTTCTACTCCTCGCCATTTAAGAGCTCGCTTTGTTGCGTATCGCGACCTTGCTTAGCTGGTAGCAAGCGTATATCAATCGATGAGATATTCCTGAGCTTACTGAATGGAAAACAGGCAGCCAGATTTCTTGCAGGCAGAAAATTAAGCTTCAGGGGTAGTCCAATGTGTCAGATCGTTCAAGTGTTTGCTTTTGACAAATCCTTATCATGGTTTCGGGGGATATCCCGTTTATCTCGTTCAAGTTCCGGCCCTGAACAGGCCCTGAAAAGGGAACTTATCTCGTATCGTTATTGGAAACAGCATCGTCCGTTTCGGGTGGATACAGCGGGTACTGGGATATCTCCGGTATGGTTTGGTGCAGCGATGTCTCATTCTTCAATTCACACTATCTGACGGTAGATCTAGCGGAATCACCCGGGAAATGCGAGATGTTATGCGATGCAGAGGCGGCTAATATGCCGACATACTCGTCGATCCCCTATCAATGACCCACCTTTCTGTAGTAAAAACAAAGTATGAATGGAACTGATACGAGTCGCCTGTTGATTCGAAAATAAGCTCCTGTCATATTGCGGAAGGGAAATGTAGAGCGTCAGAGCAATTTTTCATCATATTGAGGTCTGCGCTCATGATGGGTGCATGCACTGGAAAAGAATCCTAACGACAGGATAGAGCAAACAGGTATACTGTATATTAACGGCTCAGACCTTGATGCCTGTAATGACCAAGAAAAAATCCTCAGGGGCCCGGTATTCGCGGGAAGTGTCATGTTTTGTAATCTTCGAAAAGCCGTTGTGGCTGCTGCCTCTACACGCCTCCTTTCTCAACAGTCATTGTGTGGACTTGGCGCGTTGTTTCTTTCGTCAATACATGTCTGAATGACATCGAAAGGATTATTCTTCGCCGATAGTCACGATCAATCCCTCTTGCGGGTTCCCGATCGGTCTGAGTGCATGTTGGCAAGAGCGAAACCGGTATCTTACTCGTGTGGCTTTCAATGATACCTGTCACCACCACCAGAAAGTTCGGAACATTCTGTTTGATCGAAAAGGGAACTTGATTCAAGACGGGAGGCGTATTGTGGATATTCTGCATGTCGAATGGTGTGTATCTGCTTTCGAAGTTTTACTGTAGTTGAGCTCCTAGCCATCTGATGTTGTAACAGAGCTCGTTTTTCAATTCCGTCGAGGGATTCACATAGTAGGACGTGGTCCAGTAGCCCGGTTCCTGGAGCTGAGAATCGAGATGAAGAACTCTTGATGGAAATGCTGTGCTCGAAGGAGCGTACACTTATTAGCATAGGCTCATGGTGATGGTAAAGATGTATCTTGGTAGATACGTAATACACTGCGAAGAAGGATTTCGATGACATTTTCAACATCTTCGAAGCAAGGTGTGGTTACAATATACAGACAGGGACAAGGTCCTTTTGAACGCTAACAATGCTAAGGATCGTCTATTGGACTTTGGATAGTGGAGTATGCTGCATGCTTATGGGTCTACTGGACCGAAGGATGGCGCGCACTTTCATCCGGCGGGGCCACCGCATAGAATCTAACCAACAAATTTCCCAGGATATCGGTGGGGTGATGCATTTCAACCTCATTTCAATCACGGGAATTCTTGTTGAGGAGTGTACTTTGAGACAATCGAACCCTACATCCCCTGCCCTCGAGCAGATCAAAGAATGCAAAGAGACAACACCGATCAATCCTACTTCATACTACAGGGAAAATGATGATATCTAAGCATATAGCCGATGCAGAAGAGCATGGAAACCACTACCCGGAATGAAGACTTCATCTCTCATGCAAATAACACAACATTTCAAAATTCTGAAGAACACCAAGAATATGACCCATCACAATGATAAACAACTTTGGAATACCCCTACATACAAACGCTCATGATATTTGAAATTTGCCGCTGATGCCGTTGATCAAAGAAATTAGAGATCCTGGACAATTGCTCTCCAGACAAGCTATAGCAAATAGACAAGGAACCGCAACATTAGATCCCAGTACATACAATGAACCCCCAGCAATGCAATGTTTTGATAGTAAACGAAATGTGCATCTATTCGATGTATCAAAGCAGATCTGCCACCCTTACAATACATAACAAACACTTTGATACTCTGTCCTCCAACAAATTTTCATGGTTAGTATTGGTTGCTCGCGCACATTGGATGAACTTGCATGAACTGTGGATTTTGACTGTCCACAAAAAGCGGGTCTTGGTCATCGGGAAGCACTCCTTGGCAATCCTCAAATCTGTAGAGATCGTATGCAGGATTGTAGCTTTCCTCTTTGATGACGGGGCTGTAAGTTCCGGAGCTCCCTGGGGCAGGTGTCAGAGGTAGTCGCCGTGGAGATCTTGGAACAGAAGTCACATCTGAGGTATGGAATTGGTTACCTGGATATGTTGCCGGTTCAGATCTAGAGGGTGTTGAGAGCATTCGTCTTGAACTTGAATCATCTTTGCCTCTTTGACGTTGTAGCTTCCCCTTGCTAGCAGAGTGAAAGGAGGGCTTTCTGATCGCATTATAATTGTGCCGACCTAGATAGTTTTGACTTGGAGTGCTTTCTGCTTTGGCGTATTTCTTGCTGCCTGTCCCCTTGCGATATCGAGTTGTAGACTGAACTCCATCTCTGATTGCGAAATCTTCCAAAACCCACTCAGTGGACTTTTTCGTTTCCTCTCCAGGAATTTTCCGTTCTGTCTTTTTGAACGCCTGCCAATGGAAATATTAGCCCCAGCTTCGCTAAGCATACTTGATCATAGAATCTTACAGCGTTCATTGATAGATTGTGGCGAATGCTATTCATCCAACCTTTGGTATCCGAGCTCCCTTTAGTAGTGTTTTCTCTGAACCAACGGTAGATTTCTTGTAGAACCATGGAGTGGTCTGGTGCACTCATCAATGCTCGATAGATCAATTTTGCATATGGTTGCTCATCTGCGCCATGACTATCAGCGTCGACATCCATTGCAGTAGGTTCGCGAGAGCTGTGGCCATCTTCCTCGGAGCATAAGCTGGAAGGAGATGTAGAATTGATGGCCTTCTGTGTGGTATCCATCATGATGCAATCGTCGGATCTTTCGCCATGGTCAGCCCTCGATGATACCATAGATCCAAAATTGTCGCGAGTATCAAAAGGATATACCGGTAATGTCATGCCCATATTAGCATAAGGTTGTTGCCAGGTAGTTCGAGGAACATTATCGAAAGCTTTCAAAGAATTTTGTTGTTCAAGACCAGAAAGATCAGCTGGACAATCGTAAGAGTAACCATTTTGGTCACTCGCAAAAACAGAATCTAATGGCGCTTGATGAGACCAAGATGTTAAGTTTTGAGAGCCCGGCATTTGCGATGTAGTAAGGTTATAGTCATTATTGGGCATAGGAGATGATGATGAACTAGCCATGAAGTACTGCTCTTGACCCATTCGAGGTAGACCATCAAATGATGGGAATATAGCATCTGCTTGCGAATGTGCTGTTGTTCCAATATTCTCCGAAGCTTGAAAGTCCCAAGGCAAATCGTGATGTTGAGGATTCTGCTGAAAGTGATCGGAATCCATATTGAGGACCATCTGAAAACAATCTACTCAACCTCACTGCCGATGATGTGTCTATTGAACAAAGTGCTACCCTTAAGATGGATTGCTCTATTGTAAGACGATAGTGTCTGTCTTCTCGGAGAATTCAAAGAATTGGGATAGCAAAGGACTTCGGGTGTAGTTATTCAAAAGAGGAAATCTTGAACGTAAGAAGCAGTGGGAACATTGAAAGCTTTGTGACTATGGGTATAGAGTCCTGAAAAGACAAGGCCATAATGCAGGAGAGCGAATGCCAGCACATGGATGCAAGCCTTTGACGTGTGTGCAAACAGGCTCCCCGGACAGCAACATTCCAAAAACAGTGTGAGCTCTACAATGACCTTTTCATAATAGCAATCGCTTGTTGTTCTGCTGTAAATAGGTGGGCTGTAGGTCTGCATATCCAGGTAATACAGGGAGAGAGGAAAACGGGCTGCTGCATAACGCTAAAGATTGTGCTAGGAGAGGCATTGTTTGAATTTAAACCTAGAAGAGTATTCTAATGTTTCACTGTCAGCCTCGAGCAGGCACAATCACAAAGAATTGTCTGGTTCAATTGTTCTTGATTCTTATTCTAGAAGGAACACAGATGTTTTTGTTTGAAGTAACTGGACTGTGTGGAAATCAGCCACCCGTAAAACCGTTTCGACTTACTCAACCAGCAATCTTAACGACACCCACGAACGAAAGCCGAACCGGAGTTTTGTGTCAAGTGTGAAATTGCAGCTACTTTGCATTGAGAAAAAGGTCTAGTAAACCATTAGATTCCATCCCATCACTGCTAAAAATTGTGCCAATAGTTCCAAATTATTACTATTAAAGCTTTTAAGAAAGGTTATCAGATACGCAAAGGATGTTAATAATCTCAATTGTATTTTCCGGTCTTAATGCTTCCATGTATAGATAGTTTTGATGATCTCATTTCATCTTCCCGTGTTAACGCTGTTCTCATGCATCGAATCGTTGCCGTCATGTGCGTAGTATTATTTTTGACGGAAGTACAAAGTTCCTTTGTGTGATATAACACACGTGGAAGAGATCTGGGGATGTTTATTTGTGAGCTCAATGATTGCTAAAGAAAAATCTCAACCAAATTGATACTTCCCAAACTCTGGTGCCACAATGGGGCAAGCAGAAAACTCGCGAATCGTAATTACTTTCGGTAGTATATCTAAATGACAAATTAGCTTCATTTAAAAAGTGGGAATATTGTGTTTTATTATGATTGTTACTGACCTTTTTGAATTGAAAGTGTAATTGGAGAATACCCTGGTGTACATGTCAGCAAGGAACAAGCTTCAGAAACAGAAGTAAGGTTTGGAGGTTGTCACTGCATGACGGGTAGAGAAGATGCAGAACAACAGAACATTAAAGCCACACACATACCTTGTCAAAAGTACTACGAAAGCCACGATCTTTCTTCGCAGAATAATCCCATTCTTTATCAACAATGCGAAAGGCAATGTCCTCATAAGGAGGTCCAGCTATGAAGCGAAGTAAACACGTATCTTCCTCTCCAGCAGGCGCAAATGATTCTCCTCTCTTTCGACCATGTTCCCGAATGATTCGAAATGTTGGCGCCTTCGCCTTATCTATGAGGTCGGGATAAAATATGTTGAATTTGTAACCCTGAACGACTTTTGGAGGGGGATTGTCGTGATCGTAATGAGTTTGGTTGTATTTGTTCCACTCGTAACCCATTTGAACTCGATTGAAATAACGCGGTTTCCTTGGCCTGTATTTATCTGCCCATTGAGGAGCCGAAGTCGTTGTAAGACTTTCCTCCGCCGTGAAGATTTCCTCATTCTCATTTACCCCTCTTGCTACCTCTCTATCGTACAATGCTTTTGTAGCTTGTGAGAAATCTTCAGTGACTACGACGGAAAAGCGCTGTGTACCTGGAGGCGCATTGTTGACAGATGTGCTGGGTTTACTGATGGAGCCTGGAATAATCTTCTCTGGACCAGGTGGACGTGAAGGCACGTAACCTAGCTTCAAGATTTTGTGGCGCTCGGCCACGATCTTTTTGAGGAAATCAGATTCGTCAATAATCTCGCATGATTTGTCTTCAGTCCGTAGTTTGAGTAACGGTTCTGGGTCATGCTTCTCTGAGTAGGCAAAGTGAGGCTGACGACGAGATGTTTGCGCGGCGATCGAATTCGGTATTTCGGATCCCTCTTCAACCACTGGCGTTGGGCCAGACAATAGTACTTGTAACTTCTTTTGAACACTTTCTGCTTCCTCCTGTTGTTCCTTTCGTAAGGCGTCGAGACGAGTGTCCAGCACAGATTGGTACACCTTCTTTAGTCTAGCTTTCGCCTTCCAGATCAATAAACTTTTCAAGAGTTGTTCCCAATAATCTGTATCTATTGGTTCGTTCGAGCGGAGCTTTGCCCTAATCTGTCCCTCCAAACTTTCCAGCTGCTCATATGTTTTGGGTCCTAGTAGTTTGTCCACATCTGTAGCAACAGAGCTTACGGCTCGTTCATTAGGACCGACTGGTTTTAATTTCTGACGGCGCTCATGACAGATGATTTGCATCGTCTTCCAATAATCTTGATTCTTTTTGTTCTTCTCCAAAGCAATGTAAGAATTAATGTCGGTCTCCAGCTCTCCTAGTTGCACATCATTGAGTCCTTCAAACACACCCTCTGGGTCTACAACATCGAGTTGAACCTCTTCTTCGTCGGCATCAAGGAGATCTTTATCGGGATCGATCACTCGAAGAATGACCGCCAACCAGTCAATTGGTTTCGCTCTTCCTTCTCTAACTCTAATATCTGCCTTCTTCTTTGCTTGCTTTAGAACGAACGTATCCTCTTCTGCTACCCATTTCTTTGATTGTTCGTCTTCGAGACTTTGGTTATTGCGATAAGGCCTAGAATTGGAGTTGCCTGCCGGTCGTTGTGGTTTTGAAACTCGATTGGCATCGTCGCGACGTGGAGATGTGATATCTCTTCCCCGAGGTGCGCGACCTTCCAACATGGCTTTTCGTCCAGGATCCATGGTTCGTGAGAAAAAGGTAAAATCTGGTATTTTGGGAGTAGGGAGTTCGTAAGTTATCGAATCATTTTGAAGGGAAAGAGCTCAATTATGCTTGCTGCCTTAGGTTTTCGCTTTCAATTTAACAACAAGCTTAGACATAATTTTGATTTGTCACGTGATCAGGAACTCCGTAGGGCTTATCTGTGTGCATTAGCGTCTCCCCGCGTGCTCCACTATCATTCACTATCATTGCCTACCTAATTATCAACCCTTTTCTTTCCTTTCCTTCCTCAATGATAACATATTGCTAGTCTTCGTTGCTTTTGCTTTTGCTTTTGCTTTTGCTTTTGCTTTTGCTTTTGCTTTTGCTTTTGCTTTTGCTTTTGACTCTGTTCATACACATCCTAATGTATATACTGATATTTCAGTTCAGGCTATCGCCTGAACTGCGTAAATATCACTTCACGCGTCACCCATTTTGATACCTTTTCTCTCTCTCACGCGCAAACGAACTGCAAAATTATTGCATTACTATACAATCTGAGGAATATAGGGAAGTGAATATCTTCCTAAGTCTTACACAGACGTAACTCATATATTTGAGGTCCCGCTAATTTCTAATGCGTTAGTCGGGAAATATACACCAAGAATAAACCATACTATTCAATCGATCAAAGACTGCTAACATATATTCAAGATATAATCCAGGAGGAAATGTTGCGCTTTTATTGGCAGTTAAACAAGCCCTCATATTCAATATTGATTCACAGGAATTGATGGAAGAATACTTAATTCTTGAACAGTTCCAGTTCGTTCGGAGCAGTAATGTACATTGCATCCATTGTAAATCTTCTAGTCTTGCCAGAAAAATCTATCGAAGGAGCTTCAAAAACGTCATTTGCTAACCGACAACTTCCATTGTAAATTACTAAAAGCTAATCGATAACACTGAAGTTGGTGGCATCCAAGACGTGGGTATTAAAGATAATGACACCTAAGACAAAGTCCTCAAAGTTGGAGCAAGAATAGCAAAATGCGTAAGAGAAATTGCCGTGGTACTTCGCGGTATCAAAGAAAGCGAGTCGTATAGGTTTCATGAATCGAGAAACTATAAATTAGAAGAGTAGCTCAACACAGACACAAAGTATCCGAAAGCCCTTGCATAGGAAATCTACATCATCGTGGAATGAGGGTTCCCAACAAACCCCAGAACATAATCGGTATATCAAAGTGCAAGTCTCGCTCTGTAGACATACATTTCACAAATCAACTATCACGACATACGATCTGCTCAAAGTGCTAAAAATCCCCGTATCAGAGCTGAAAACCCCCTTCCCACAAACCCCGTTCCCTGCAGCCTCCTTCCAAGTTCCCCATAACAAAATCCCAACACCCCCCCTCAACTTCACAAGCCTAAGTCATCTTATCTCCCTCTACGCCAGAAAATCAAGAGGGGAAGCGAACAAGCGAGCGAGCAAAACACCGCAAAAGCGAAAGTAAATAACACTCTCTAACCATAACTATAACCATACCTAGGTAATTCTACGAGTGATATTCTAAGGTGGCTGAACCTATCAGAAATGCCATCTATCTCGCCCCAGAAGATCTAATTCGCAAGAGAGATACTTTGGGCCAAGGAATAATCACATTCTATCACATCCTATCCCATCACATATACTCAGATCATAGAACAAACACAAAGTACCTACCTACCTAGGGAATCAATAACTAGAATCCCAAAGTTTTACTTACATGTATCTTCTTGTGCGAAGTACTAACAAATAACTAGTAGGTATCATTTCGATATCTAAGTTTGAGCACTTTGCACTCTGCACCTTGCACCTCAAACCTATAAATGATCCGATGAAAAAATCAAGTATTGAATCAGGAGACGAACCGAGAAGGATGATTTCAACTTGCTCGCACTCCTTGATTTACGCGAGTTGCGGTTTATTTTGTTTTGTTCAAGTATCCCGAAATACATATACTTTCTTGAAATCAAAATTGTGCCCGCGTCACCGTGGTTGCCATACACGATACCTTATTCAAAACAAGATTTCCGGATATTTTAAAAAGTAGTCATTCTGCGATAAAGAAGTAGTATGTATGTGTTGCAAAATTAAAATCTTTCAGTATAATACACTCAATCCGTATTCCTCCCGCAAATCATCAATCTTTCCACCATCTATCATGTTGAACCCCCCCACTTCCCTCCATCACAAACTAGTCCTCCAACGGCGGGAACTTCCTCGCAAAATGACTCGGACATTCATAGCCACCTGGATTATTATCCAGATACTTCTGATGATACGCCTCCGCATCCCACCACTCTCCCGCCTTCAAAATTTCCGTAACCACACCTCCCTTCCACCACTTCTCATTAACTTGCTTAGTAATTTCCCGCGCTTCTTTCTCTTGTTCTTCATTGTGGTAGAAGATTCCAGATCGATATTGAGAGCCTCTGTCTGGACCTTGTTGATTTGAAGTTGTAGGGTCGTGCATGCGGTAAAAATAGGTTATTAATTGGCGGTAGGTGATTTGTGCGGGATCGTAGTGGATCTGGAGAGCTTCCGCGTCTAAATTGGGTATTAGTATAAATTACTTTAAGAGAAAACAAAGATGAGAGAAAGAGAACATACGTCCAGTAGAACCGGAACACACGGCTCTATAACTAGGATTCTCGGTATCGCCTCCGATATATCCAACACGGGCGTCGTACAAGCCTTTTCCGCTAAATTCTTTGCGATACATGTGTTCGACGCCCCAGAAACAACCTGCGGCGATGGTACATTTTTGCGCGGTTTCAGGAACGGATACTTGTGATGCGGCGGGGGTGACAGAGAGCGAGGAGGAGGATGTGAAGGGCCGAATGAGACGGTTGAGGAAATTGGGCATGGCTGCCATTATTGTGAGGAAAATGAGGAGGAGGAAAAGTTTGAAAGAGATAGGTTGGGAAGGCAGATTGTAGGATTTGAGATTATTGAAGATCTCTAATATGGGTTTTGAGGAGTTTATTCGGATTCGATGGTATGGCTATTCTAGAGAGATTTGTGATATAGGTATGCGCAAAGATAATTGAGGATATAAGTATCAATATAAGCAAATCTGAAGTGGCAATTGTATCAAGTCGTCATGGTCAATGGAGGGGTTGAACAATAAGAAAAATCTGGCCCAAGCTTCACCGAATCTGACAAATCACAACTTTGTCCAATAGGAGAGCTTGAAAAGTTCAATTGATTCCACATGCTGATAGCTGTGCAAGCACGCAATTATTCCAAATCTTGTAGCAACCTTCCTGTTATGGTTGACCGCCATAGGATTTTGATGTTCAAAGAGACTGTAACAAATATCTGTGAGATCTGACTGAACATGGGAATTGCGATGACGATAACCTCCAATGAGGAATTAAAAATACCTGGAAGAGCACAAGCTCTAGAGTCTACAATCTCTAACAGACTAGAACTACTAGGTAAGGATGAAAGCTCAAAGGAGCTCTTTGCATCTCTAGCCACATACATACGTCAAGATATTGTACCACCAAACTAAAGGTGATCGATGCGCACTCTGAAGTGTGAACACCACGTTTCGCTCTCGGGAACCTACACATCGCTTCGAAGAAGAAGAAGTTTCTAACTCCATGCCTCAAGTCTTACAGATGCGCCACAATGCCGAATTCCAAATGCCTCACTCCGATCTCGCTATAACGGTTATAGCTCTCTTGACTCCACCCAAGCAGTAGCTTTCCGCTTGGTCATTTTTGTTCATGCCATGAAACAATACTGCTGTAGTATGAATGAAAATTAAAGTTCATGGAAGAGATATCAAAGTATATGAAACGAAGCGATAGATTGGAGTCCCGCACGCAGGTTCACGGAAACGGATGTTAATGTGAATGAGATAATAATCTCCATTATATCAGGGACGGTCCGAATCGAACTTCCCTTGTGAGTTCCTGCAGATCTCCTTTAATATCTTTTGATTTTTGACAAGGTGTAGTAGACCAATTAGGATATAGGCTGATCACTTGACAGAGTGCTTGAAACATTTCTTTTCGTGTGGAAGAGGTCTTTACCTATGTATGTGCCAGGTTTCTTGAGACATGATAGACGGGGATTTTCTGTAGATAACGTTGATTGCAAAAGGAAAAAAAAAGATAGATTTACACAACTAAAGTTCCCCTTTTCCGAACATCGGGAAACTGCTGAATGGGGGCGAAATGAATGAGGGATGGATGGTTACATATCGCGTCGTATGCGAACATGATCTTAAAGTAGTATCACATCAAAACGGTTTTTATGATTGATATCTGATGATATAAGGAGATGATGAAGGAGATGATGAAGGAAAAAGTATATTTCTGATGTTGCACTCATCAAGCACCTTTTCGGTTGAAAATACACCCGTAATAAAAATAGGTGATTTGATGCAGCATGGATTATTTAAAGGTCGTCGTCTCCTCCGAAGCACCTATTAGCGATTATAGGTATCGTGTAATCTTACCTAACTAGTATCAGACATATGCAAGTGAGAGAAATAAAAAAAATATATCATATCATCTCATTTCATTTTATTTCATCTCTGATCTATTCTGCCTGATATATGCATGAAAATTTCCTTGGAAATATGAATGTATTTGGTATCATCTGGTAGGATTCTATGGATTCCCGGTAGCATGCCTCGGCAGGAGTAATGGTACATATGTAAGGCTGAAGAACCACTGACTTTAAGCTTCTAGAAGATGAGATGGAAGAAGTCAATCTGATTCTTTTAGAGGAATGCATGGTAAGCGATTCAGGCTTACAACTTATACAAGCCATGGATACCTAGGTTGGCTTACGCAGAGACCCCTGAATCTATTTCTTGGGCATTCTCACCGCGAGATGGATTCTAAACCTATGAGGTGATGAGATGATGGGATTGTGGATGATGACAAAACGACAGAGCTGATGATTGACTGACGGATGGTGAGAAGAAAGAAGAAAGAAAGAGTACCTACCTAGGTATGTCTGAGTGGGCAAATGATTCATGAAGGAAGAATTTTTATACGAAGAGGCGAAGAGGCGAAGAGGCGAAGATTGTATATACGACCTACTCCCTTGGTAGGTACTAACCTCATAACTACTGAGTACTAGGTGTCTAGTAAGTAGATCCGGTTACAATAGGAGAATACAAATACATAGTACCTACTAGGTAGAATGGAAACATCGATATTGACATTTCAACATTCTGATTTCCCCTTCATTCTATAAAGATATGTCTAGGATTGAAAGGTACACAGATACCTACCTATCTATCTATCTATCTACTACCTATCTACCTACCCAGGTAAACACTAGGTTCAATTAAGATTAGAAAATCTCCGAACAGAGAATGTGTTCATCTTGATCTCTTTGCAGGGAATCCGTTGCTTCTTGTCTACCTAGTACGATATGTGATACATGATACATCGACATCGTAGCAAAGGAATCTTTTATCACTCTACGATATATTGTACATTCTCTCTCTCTCTACCCAAGTCCCTAGTAACCCCCCTCCCCCCCCGGAAAGGTCTAATGAAAGTGGTTGGAGAGAAAAAAAAGAAGCGAATGGAAATCGTCATAGCGCGTAGCAGCCCACCAAAAGGCAAAAGAGAGCAATCAGGAAAAAACTACCAGTATCATTATTCATTCCCATTCACTCCAAACACATACTTATACATACATACACCAATACACCCACTATTGTAATCCCTTCTCATTGATCAAGAGCCTTTCGCGAGAAAAGGGGGACAGAAAAAAAGAAGAGACTGTCCCAAATCCCCAACTTATAATTCCTCCAGTCGAATCGAATTCCCCCCTCAATTATTGGTGATTAAAGGGTCTTTGAGTGCTAGGAGCCAAACCAAATATATGCTCCATTTCCATTTCAGAGCTCGTCGATCATAGAGCGCTCCGTGCATTATACTTTCGTTCAAAATCCTATTGATCTTGTCTTTCCTTCACCGTGATTGTAGATTGTTTCTATTTCTTACCTCATGTTCTACTCTCTCATCTTGTTTGTGCGTTGTCAGCTTCATTGAAGAAAGATTCTTAGAAAGGTAACTTTTCTTACCCCTCCAGTTATATGATCCTAGGAAAGCAATAGTAAGCCATCTATTCTAACATCTTGTGCCGTCCGCCCGCCCAGCTTTTTGGATATCTTTCATATAGGTATCCAATGCCGTTAACGATGTATATAATAGCTGACCAAATACATCACAGACTTGTCCGACGACACTTCTACGCGTTATATTATCTGCAGACAAAGAAATTTTCAATTTGAATCAAACCTCTTGTACATATCGCAATTCCTCCACGAGAACATTTACAACCTGAACTACAATCCACGAATCCCCCAACCCTCTTTGAGTGTGGTATTCAAAACCAGTGAACCTGCGAATTGCATAACGATAATCTCTCCAAATAATCAATCATCCCCGATTCTGATATTGCCCACTTTGGCAAACCTACATGCAGGACGGCCACTAGGCCGCAAGGTACCCACATGAGCTTCTGCGAGATCGTAGCTTGCTAAATACACACACAACATCATGAGTAGGAGTCGACGGGGTGCTGGCTCCTTCAGGGCCAATGGCGCAGCTATTCCAGACTCGTTATCCTTGATCCGATCATTCAATATCGAAACCAATCCCGCTCGACCTGTACGACCTTCTCCCCTTACAGCTTCGACAATTCCAGATATGCCACTCGACCTTGTTGATCGCATACGCTCCTTCCCTCTTTTTGTTTCAGCTCCCGATTCCTTTCTTGCAGCTATCGGAAAACATCTTCGTCCGCAGGTTCATTCGCCTCACGATCATGTATTGACTGAAGGAGATGATGCAAAGGCCATGTACTGGTTAGT
This sequence comes from Botrytis paeoniae, assembly GCA_004786145.1. Lineage (NCBI taxonomy): Eukaryota > Fungi > Ascomycota > Leotiomycetes > Helotiales > Sclerotiniaceae > Botrytis > Botrytis paeoniae. The sequence continues at coordinate 9,135 of PQXI01000016.1, read as the reverse complement.
ACGTGGGGCTGTAGCGGTCACATCTCGAGATGGAGAAGCTACATACGCAGAATTGAAGCCCGGTGCTTTCTTTGGCGAGATTGGAATATTAATGGATGTACCCCGGACTGCTACAATTATAGCAAGAACAAAGTGCTTGTTGGTGGTTTTGAAGAAGGAAGATTTGAGAGCTGAGCTTCCAAACTTTCCTGAAATGGAACAAGCGATTATGGAAGAGGCACAGGAACGATTGACAATTTTGAATAAGAAAAGAAGGGAAGGCGGGTTTGGCCCAAAACTTGTCTCCACCGAGCTTGTTTCTAGAGGTGGCAAGATCGCACGAGAAGCTGCGCCAGGGGAAGTTTCTACTGGTGAAGTGGGTGTTATTGAGAAAGGGGTGGTCATCAACAAGAAGAAGCGAAAATCCCCAAGTCCAGGCATAATTGAGGATCCTTCGGCTGGCAGTGCGCTGGGCAGTGGGTTGGTCAATGTTAGAAAAACACTCAAGGAGTTACCTTTATTCTCAACTTTACCGCCAGAAATACTTCACTTTCTTGGGTTGAGCGCCACGCCGAAGGCATACCCACCGTTCACGGATATCATTGTACAAGGTTCAAATGGCAATGAAATTTACTTTATTGTTAGAGGTGAGGCGGAAGTTATACATGAAAGTTCTAATGGACACGCTGGACTATCGCCTCAAGGTACAAATGGATCATACATTAGACCAAGACTGAAAGCCGGACAATACTTTGGAGAGGTTGTCAGTTTGTCGTTGGCTCCCCGGAGAACAGCTACTGTACGATCAATCACTTCTGTGGAATGTTTGATGATCGGTGGAGAAGTTCTTGAAGAGTTGTGGAGAAGATGTTCGCCAGATATACGGAAACAAGTAGAGCTGACAGCGAAAACTCGAATTGGAAAACCCGAAGACGAAGATATCATAATGAGTGATGCCGAATCTCCAACCATCAATGATTTAACCATCAATAACAGTCGACCTAAACATCAAAGAAGGAAAACATTGCCACAAGTTACATTTACCCCTTCTAAACCTGCAAGTCCTCATAAACCTATTCGTGTTGAGGATAGTGGGGTGATGGAACCTATAGACCCAGATCCATTCCTCAGTGTAGATATGGACAATATGAGGGCGAGATCGCGAAGAGGTTCTTGGGCACCGCCTGCTCCTGAGACGCCACCACCAGATGATAGATCTTCTGGACCAAGAACCAGATCTAGATCTCAAACACCCACACCTGCAAAATTATCACATGCAATCACTCCCCCAGAATCAGCTTTTCGGCCAAAAAGACCTAAGATTTTCGAGCGACGTCCAAGTCAATTTAGTCAGGGAATACTACCGGATGCAATTTTGATCCACATTTTCTCATATTTAGACATCTATCAATTGATGAGATTACGCCTCGTATCTCTACATTGGTCAACTCTCCTAAGTACCTCACCAAACGTTTGTCAAAATCTTGATCTATCACTCTATAACCGCAAAATGACCAACAAAGCACTGATCGAATGCATCTGTCCATTTGTTGGCCATCGTGCCCGTAGCATCAACATCAGCAACTGTTTCCATATAACTGATGAAGGATTTACTGCAATTTACTCCCAATGTGGCCCCAATATCCAAATCTGGAAAATGAAGTCAGCCTGGGACGTAACTGCCAACGCCGTCTTGGAAATGGCCAACAGCGCTAAAGAGCTCGAAGAAATAGACCTTTCTAATTGCCGCAAAGTATCCGATAATCTCCTGGCCCGTATCGTTGGCTGGGTTGTAACCGAGCCCATTGCCCCTCAAGCCTCTCTTCGTCAAAAAGCTGCAACTTTCGTCCCACCGGTTGGGACTGTAGTCGGATGTCCAAAGCTCAAACGTCTTACTTTATCATATTGTAAACATGTCACTGATCGATCAATGGCGCATCTGGCTGTTCATGCACACCAGAGGCTACAGAGTATTGATTTGACGAGATGTACAACGATTACAGATAGTGGTTTTCAACATTGGAGTATTTATAAATTTGCAAAATTGGAAAAGTTAATTTTGGCGGATTGTACTTATTTGACGGATAATGCTATTGTTTATTTGACGAATGCGGCGAAGGGGTTAAAGGAACTAGATTTGGTATGTTGAGCTTTCGCTACTCTCTAAAGTAATTCCACTAATAGTCATATCTAGTCATTCTGTTGCGCCCTCTCGGACACCGCAACCGAAGTTCTAAGTCTCGGTTGCCCCCAACTCCAATCCCTTAAACTCTCATTTTGCGGTTCGGCAGTCTCAGATTCATCGCTTCGATCTATCGGTCTCCATCTTCTCGAACTCAAAGAACTTTCTGTAAGAGGGTGTGTGAGAGTTACGGGGGTAGGGGTGGAAGCCGTAGTAGAAGGTTGTAGTAAGTTGGAGATCTTTGACGTTAGTCAGTGTAAGAATTTAAAGGGATGGCTGGATGCTGGAGGAATCGAAAGATGGAAGTCGAGATGGAGTCAGAGTGGGAGGAGGGAGACTGTAGGGAGGAGAGGTTTGAGGGGGGCGGTGATGCCTAGAAATCTAAGTGTAAGGAAGGGGAGGGGGGATTTGGTCTTTTGGGTCGAGAAGAGGAGTGGACCGGGAGCTGGCTTACGATGATGGATCTTGACAAGAAAGGGTTTAACAGAACATGGAGAAAGGGAAAGAGTGGGATTTTTCATCGATGTCGATTTTAATATGCATACTCTCGAGAATATGACATATTTGTATGCATGGACGGAGTTTTTATTCAGTTTATCCACATGAATCGCTTGTTAGGACAAATCCAGAGGTCATTTTTTTGGTCGGAACGAACGCGCTCTTTTTGTTTTTTTGACGGTGGTGGTGTATGTATGTTGGCTTATTGGTTTGTTCGCATATTTGTATGTATGTATGTATCGATGAATGAACCGATTGGCGCGGTTTTTAGATTTTCTTTACCTCTTTTGTGTTTTGTGTTTCTTGTATGTATGGATCGGTGTATGGATGTATGTATAACGTTGCGGAAACGGAAACGGAAATCGTAGGTTGCGGAAATAGGAGTTCGATGGTAGGGGAAAGAAGGGTTGGCATGGGATAGGATGGGTTGAGAAGGGTTGAGTTGAGAAGTGCGAAGAGGGGGAGAGGGAAGGGGTCTATATAATATGATCGAGTCTGATCTTGTTGTATAAGATGAAATTAAATGATACATGATATAATACGAAAATAGATGAGAGAGGTGAATTGAAATGAGGTGAGATGAGATGAAATGAGGTGAGATGAGATGAAATGAGATGAGATGATAGATGCGTATAAGGAGATAAATAGAGATGAATAGATGCGAGCATACCTAGGTATGTATAGAATTTCCCCATCTACATCTATCTACCTAGGTGCCTACCTAGTCTTGCATTGTTTATTAGGTAGGTAAGTGAGGTATGCATGATATATAACTGGCTGGCTGGGTACGGAGTTACTTTGGAATTTTGCGGTGGCTTTGAGAATTTTGTGGATGGACAGGATGTGATGTGTGTGATGAATGGTTATAATATATGGTATTACCGAGAGAGAGGGAGGGGGGGGAGAGATATGATGTGATTTCTATGCAGATAGGTAGGTAGTTAGTTGAAAGCGTTCAATCTATGAATATATATTGGTAAAACTTAAAGTACCTAGGTAGGTAACTCTCAATGATCTACTCAAAGCATTTTAATCTGTCGAATCATTTCGATGTTTTCAAAGATAGGATAAGAATGAATGAATAATTAACTGGATATGGGTATTTTACTATTTTACTATTTTGACATTTGTTTTGTTTTATTATTATATGTTAATGGCACACGCATCAAGTGCGCATGTCCAAAGGAGAGGAGAAGCGTGTATGGCAGAAATTCCGCAGACTTTCGTGGCTATCATCCAATCTCGAAGAGGAGAGCTGTTTTGTATGACAACACCCGTCTGCTTTACCATGTAGTCCCATGGTGTTGATTCTTCATTCCATTCCCCTTGCCCCAACCCATCAAATTGTACAACTATTTCTCCTCTACTTCCTCCTGTTTTGCTGCATCATCAAAATCTGAACCATCCTAATGAAGATATTCAGGAAATCTAATTCCAACGAAATACTCTCATTAACCGCATCTCTCCTCATCATTCCTCGCTCAGCCATTCTAGCATGTGCCAAGATTTTCTGTACGTCATAGAGTGTGAAGCCACCAAAGACAGCCAAACCTCCCCACAACCAGATATTTTCGGTAAAAGCCAATGTTCTGACTGCGGTAGCTGGGAGAACCAAGGGAGCCAATCCGGAAACAGCGACGAGAGCGACACCGGCCAAGAGAGGTCCACCGAGGTATAGATATTTTTCTTGCTTGGCGGTTGCGCCAACGAAGGAAATACTGCCCATCATGGCAACGGTGTAGAGACCAGCGCGGGCGATGATGGCAGGAGGAGCCATGAAGAGGAGGGGTGCGATGAATGCAGCTTGGGTTACGTTGAAACCGGTCCAGAGTGCGTACTTTTGAACATAGCTATTGAATATTAGTTTTCTGTCTTCATCCAAATATATATCGCATAATTCTAGATATCAATATCGAATGAGGGGCAAAACTCACTTGCTAGGATCTGTAGCTCTAGTGCCCATCATAGTACCAATACTGAGTGCAATACCACCGATCATGACAACCCAAGGATTAGTCGCCATCAATCTGTAAGTAAAGCCACTTTGGAACATGGCGCGCGCAGATAATCCGATGATTCCAATTCCCATTCCAGTGTGCATAAAGGTATCGTTTAGGTAACTGCGTTCGTATTCGGGCATGCCGCCATCTTCACGAGTTTCGCGGTTGAAGACCTGTTGTTGTTGTTAGTATTCACTACTTATATGAAAATGAAAGAGATGGAGAATGTGGAGAAGGAGTAAGGAAGAAGATATCATACCATATTAATCGCAAACAAAGTTCCTCCAAACATCGCACCACCGACCAACAATTTCTGCATCAGCGTTCCATTTGGATTCGCAACAGTCGCCGGTGGTTGCAAATAAGTTCTCGAGCCCTTGATTGCATTTCTAGCTTTTACCAGTGTGCTAACTGGCGATGTGGTGCGCGATGTGAAAAAACTGGTTGTAGGTTTGCTGGAATGAAAAGCTCGCGCGGGGGCGGATCTAAAGGCGGTTTTGGAAGCTATAGCCAGCGAACTGGTTAATTTGAATGGTTGGCGCATGGTGAAGGCCATAATTGTGATATAATTTGATCAAGATCGATTGTGATGGATGGTAAATGGTTGTTGAATGCAAAGGTTGTTTTCAGGTTGGATTATTTATGGATGGCGAAGTTATTTAGGTGTGGTGGTGGTTATGACGTTCCGGAGTTTGGGGCCGGAGAAAAGAGGGATGAGTAAAGAAAGAAAGAAAGCTCTGGAAGCGAGGACGGGGAATAAATGTTCTAAGCCGTTGACGCCGCTATCAATTTATAGATTCAAGAAAATAAAGAACCAACTTATGATTACTTGTGTATGTTGATATTTACTTATCCTCAGGCGCGTTTCACCCAAAACTGGCCTAAAATTACATTTACGACGCCGTTGAATAGGCAATGCGTGGTCTTGAGGTAGATACTTAGGTATTGTGGTCTTTTGATCCTTTCAAATGCATGCTGTCGGACAATTTATGAATTGGCCATCCATATTCCTAGGATTTCAAATCCTGGGGTAAATACTACTAGAGGTAGATGATGCTTTTTTGCCACCTTAGATCAAGCATCCCGTCTTACCTAGTAGTCTCAGAACAAAGATATGTCGAATATATTACTACGTCTCTCAATTTTCTGATCTACCCTTTGCCGGTGTCCAGTGCCAAAAGATCCAGAACTTTACTTCGAGGTCTTGATTTTGGTCCAAGGGTATATGCAATTGAGCTATATTTGCGATGGTTATTGACATTTAGGGAACTCAATGTTGAAACTTCATGAGAGCACAAATCAGCATGGCAGCTATCTACCAAAGACTGGTTAAGGCACCGCAGAAAAAGCAAAGGGGCGCAAATGGTCGGCCAATCGAATTATCTTTATTTGATCATACTTTTGATGGCTGGCAGCTTTACGGAATCATCTCAATAACTTCTGATCATTAGTTGATCGACCAGGCATGGAGGCAATAGACGATGTCCCATCAGAAAGAATATGCACTTCTCCATACAAGCCACTGCTTGAGCCTGATGGCATTCGACTTCTTCTCGAGCCCGGAGCAACGGTTGAGTTACAATGCGGTCTCGTCCATACCATATTAGTTGATTGTTACTCGGACATGGCGAATCAATTCATCGCACTATCTTATATATGAGGCAATGCGAACATATCGGACTTTAGCCCGAGTCGATAATCATTCATTTTCAGTCACAGCAAATCTTTGCGATGCACTTTACCATATTCGCCATCCGACCAGGGCATTTGGATTATGGACAGATCCTTTATTCTTTCTCAAAGGCTCAAAGATATATCGAGTGTTGTATTGTCATGAAATGGAACTACGAATGATCTATACGGATACTGAATCTTCGTTGCGTTGGCATAGAGTTTTGTTACCTAGTTTATCATGCTCCACAATGGCTCTGCCCTTTCGTTCTAATTTCAGATTTCTGTTTGCAATAAGGTCAAATCGTTACCCCCTCATTCGATGGTACAAATCTACAGCAACAAAGACATTTTCTGACCGCTGGACATTGCTAAATACAAGCTGCTATCTTGACCTTGGTCGCATAACACAAACTACTGTAACCCAATTGATTTCATAAATTATTATTGTTACATACTTGGTGAATATGATGGATCCATATACAGTTGAGTGAGCATGGAATCAATGACTCACATAGATATATTACACTTTTGGGGGGGGTATTGGGAAGTAAGAGCTCGGCAGAGTTTCTTATAATCCAAACTTCACTTCGACAACCACAGGCTTTCGATTCCCAAGCTCGGTGAAGAAGATTCGAATAGTATAAAATGACAAAATCATCTTGGCCATTGAACTGCCTCCAAGTCTCCAAATATTGAAAGCTTACATTTAGTATGGTGATACAGACTACTAGACACTTCAAGGTCCAATCCTCCTTCTTCAAACACATCTCTGAGTCCCATTGCCTCCTCCATATCGCAAATAAACAACCCTGACAATGGTAATTATTCCACCCTCTGTCTTTCGAGATACACTGACCAGTTTTTCGCAGAACTTGAGCATGTGAAAATCATAGCCCCCTATGCCGTCTTGATGGTTAGTCATCCCGTTGAACCTTGATTCCTGTAATCTTTCCAAGGGTATCCTAATCATACATACTCTCCCTCGCTCGACTACCCCTCCTTATATCAGATCTTACCCTTAGCCTGTAGAAATCGATGAGCAGCTCTAGTATCCCGGGTTAGAGTTAGTAGATCTATCAAGTGGAGAGCAGTTTGATAAAATTTAGCTGAAGCCTGCAATCGAAGTTTATATTATTATGGAAGCTTTGCTTCTTGTATATAATTTCTCACCTCACTAACTAACTAAGCCTTTCAAGACTTCACTTGGATTTATTTCAGTAATCCAATAATGTTATTTTGGAAACTTAAGCACCCAGATGAGACTAATCTCCAACTATCAAATATTATGTTTTTATAAAATTGTTATAAGTATTCATAATTCAATCAATAATCTAAGGTTGAGCATATAGGAAGAACCCCTTCATTTTTGATGGATAAGCGAATAGCTTCATTTTCCCCTTCACGATCGAATTGAAATTACAGTTTTCCTCTTTCTAAGCTGGCCTTCTTAACGTTAGTTAGTTGATTAATTAAATTAGCCTTTCAAATGATTTCGACTCGAAAACGTGATGTGCCCGTTCATTTTTGCTAAGCAGTTGAGCAGATTCATAAGCCAATAAGTAATAGACAGATTTCAATTTGTATGAATGACTGAGTAGGTAGGTAGGACTTAGAACATTCTCCAAAACAACTTCCAAAAAGCAAACAAAGTCCCCATAATTTCTCTCGTCGAAATGTACACTGAGCCATAAAATTCTCGAAACCCCCACCCAAGTTTTTTTTGCAAAAGAACGAGCCTAATCCGGGATTGAACCAAAAAAAATGCAAAATAAGGGCCTAATCCGGGATCGAACCGGAGACCTCTTACAATTTAGATTAGATAACCCAAAGCAAGAATTCTACCACTGAACTATCAGGCCAACTTGGTTGATTTTGATGAGAAACGATGTTTGTTTTGAGCTATTCACAATAGCTTTGTGAGTGAGCTGTGTAAAACCCACTTTTACTAAAATCTTGCTGTTTTTAGAGATTATGCTGCTGCTTTAAGCAATCCGAATAGATATTAAACGATTCCCCCCAAATTTCGAAAATTCGAAGCTTTTGATTACTTTTTCAAAGAAATCATCAATTTTGATGATTTTATAGCTTTTAAAGTTTTCAAGGGTTTCTATAGGCTTTAAATAGACTCCTAATGTTGGAAATATAGGATATAGGCCACGTGATATACCACGTGAGTTATGGCACGTGAATACATATATATATCTTCCACTTTGTAGTCTATCTCTTTAGTCTGATAAGTCAATCTACTGTGAACGGAAAAACAACCTTTGTGATTGCTTTATAGTTCTATGGTATATGTCACGGATCGCACTCAATCGCAATGCGATCGCTCACGTGCACGATCTCGTGTACATAGCTAGTATAAAGGAGTGCTCTATGAGCGCTCCGCTTTCTATTCTATAGTTGTAGATTCTAAGGATAAATTGTACCCTGTTTATGCAGTTCTTCTAAGGCAAAGTGCTACACTAAATTTCACTATATAAATATTCAATCAGCATCGTGATTTGATTGACCCAAAGCCTAAAAATGAGGAAAAACATGGTCACTTTTTAGTGTGTTTTACAATACTTACCGTATGTATTATCAAAACTAGTGTGTGTGACGAAGTCACCCACATTGAGAGGTTGATCACGTGGTGATAACCGATAGTCTGATGGTCCGTTCGCTCCGCATCAGATTTAGCCAATTTAGCATAGTAAATTTGGGGTATCAGGATTCAATGTGAACAACTCCGAAGCCGCTCTGTTAGAGGGTTCGAAGGGTATATATAGAGAGCTTCCCATAAACCAGAGTTCAGTAGTT